>JAUMHI010000054.1:783738-803028 GCA_032359435.1 Enteromius unitaeniatus | reverse complement strand
GTTTTCATGAATTGTTTGCATAATTTGACTATATTTGTCATGACTATGTTAATTTTAGTTATATATAAGGAAGATATAAATGACATCAACACTATGTAAAACTCCAAAATACAATATAAATGCAAAGTTCAAATGATAAGAGCTTTGATCGCGTTTTCGACACACGCAGAGACGCCTGAGCGGCGCGCATGCGCAGCGGTCAGCTGACAGTGACATCATCAGCATAAAGCTTCATCACGCGACCTGTTCAAGTCACTGCAGCACAAACACCTCCAGCGTTCAACAACAGACCACAGGCCACAGACAAACACGACACAGCGGGTCAGGAGAAGCCTCTGCTCGAGTCACGATGCTCCTCACGCTGCTTTTCATCTCCACAGGTGCTTTTCTTTAACCTTCTCCTTATTTCCAGTGTTTCGTTGTGAGAAGTGTTTATAGGTGCAGCTAGCGGCGAAGGAAGTGTTTGGTAAACATGTCATGTACCTTCGGTTACTCAGGAAATGGAAATGCTTTATTTAACGTATTACTTACTCTATGCTTCTTGAACAGAATACGCTTATTTGATAGTAATTGTAACAATATTGTTTCGCGATTGTTTATGAGTCAATCTGTCGCGTGTTAACTGGCTAATGTTAACTTGTTTTTGAGTTATTTGACGCTTCTGTCGTGCCTCAGTTGAGTTATATGACTTCATTATGGTGCTTGATGTATTTCTAAAACTCACATTTCTCGGTTTTAATGCGAGTAGTTTTCACGTCATGACGCATCAGTTTTTTGCGCCCTTCATCATCTCGTGCTTGATTGTATGTATCTGACTTCATCAGCTTTATCTTTCTCAGACAGAGGTGTCTAAAGGTTGACACAGTGACCTGACGCAGATATACCCGGACTGTCTTTTTTAATCTATTTTAGATTTCTCTTGTCTGGTCAGTTAAACGCGTAATTTGTATCCGGGTTGCTTTAGTGCTTCAAATGTACGCCTCTCCTACATTCAGGGATCGATCCGTCGCTGCATTTGTAGCTTTCATATCCTCTTCTGTGTTCCTCCTTTAGGATTTGCCATTACTATCACAATTTCACTTCGTTTTTTTTGTCAAAGGAGAGTTGTTTTGCTCATGCAGGCATAGAGGTAGCCTTTGATTCTTTGGTCTGTGTGTGAGGTTCAGTTTTGCAGCCTCTAGGTTGTGAAAAATGGTTATTAATAAACCACGCATGCCCTCCATCTCACTTCCCATTGACATGCAGTGGTCTGAGTAGTTGCTAAAGAGGAAGGTGGAAACTGTCCTAGTTTGGTCTATTGGTCTATTTTTTTTTTTTTTTTCTTTGGTCATGTGACACATCTCTAGAATCGTTTCCGCATTCTGTTTTGATCACATTGGCAAGAATTTTTAAGAGGTTTTATTTTCTAAATGCATGTCCATTTTGTATTTTAGAACTTCAGCTTGAATGAGTGGAATTTATAAAATAAAAATATTATAAATTGATCAAATATTTTATTGATTGTAGGATCAAAACGGTCTCGTAACCAAAACTGTGATCATGCAAAGTATGACCAAAATGACCCAAATGTACAGGTTAGGTTTATGGCAGACCTTTCTGATAGTCTTTAGTGTCTGTACTTTTGTTTTTCACTTTCTGCTTTTATTTAGGTGGTTTCAGCTTTGGTTTTGACACTTGATATGGAGTGGCTAAAGAGAAGGGAAAGTCTGCTGGTTCAACAGAAGGTTGTGCTTTCATTGGTAGTAGTGTACTTTGTGTTTTTACTGCCTTGAGCAAGCCTTTAGGGATGTTTTAAAAGTGCAGAGGTGTGTGTGTCTTGATCATGATTTTGTGAGTCATGATTCATTACAGTAACTTGGTGTCAGTGAGTTGGTAAAATGCTCTTGATCGCTTGTCTTTTGTACTGTTGGCAGTGCATGGTGATGCTGAGCTGGTGGAAACGCATCATAAGACTGCTTGAGCTTGTTTTTTGTCAGTGGTTGTCATAAGTCAGATGATGTTGCCTACGCATTTTAGAATGCTATGCAGGCATTTTCTGTTCTAGGCAAGGAAGAAAAGAAATCTGCAATCACCGACTGTGAGCCTGTTTACTGCAGGTTTGACTGATTGTTTCAGGGGAAGGTTTAATTAAGAATTATAATTTAACCATTGTGCTTGGTGAAATCAATATTAACTGGCTCTTAGTAGTTTTGGGGACTTTCCACACATTACATGCACTGACAGGTTCTTAAAACCTTCTCATATCCTCAGTCTATAAATGGAAAGTGTTCTGCAATCTTAATGGTTTCAATAACAGATCTGTCTGGAAAGTCTGATTGTGAAAGGCTAAAGTATTTTGTTATCATTTTTTTGATGGCTATAGATTGTTTCTCAAATATAACTTTTGTTTAATTCAATGGGGAGCTTGTGCTATTAATATAATAGTGCTTCCTAATTTTGTGTTTATAATACAAATGAAGTACAGTAAACTTTATTTTCTTTCTGACTTGACTTCTTTCACATGTCTGTGTGATTATTGTGGCTGTTTTATACACGCCTAATCTCTTTCCTCTTGTTTCTTGCTAGCCGTGGCGAGTCCTCTGTTGGGTACGGAGCAGTGTGTCCGTGGTCCCCCCTACTGGTGCCAGAATGTCAAGACTGCTTCCCTTTGTGGTGCTGTCCAACACTGCCAACAGAGCGTGTGGAACAAGCCTCAGATGGTGTGCTGATCTGATATTCAGTAGAGCTTTTGTATGCCAGTGCATAATTCATGAACTCTGAAGTGTATGAAATGTTCTTTTCTTGCAGAAATCTGTGCCATGTGATCTGTGCAAAGAGGTGTTGATGGTGGTGGAGCAGCTTTTGAAGGACAACGCTACTGAGGTTTGCTGACATGACGGTATTAGAATTTTGAGTGATTTTTATTGAAGGCCAAAGTTCAAATTCTTGTATCGAATCTAGGGTGAACTCCTCGGATACATGGAGAAGGTCTGTCAGCTGATCCCTGACGAGGGCTTGGCTGACCAGTGTAAGGAACTTGTTGAAAGCTACTTCCCCATTCTGATGGGCATCATCGAAGGAGAGCTGGTGAGCTGGATACATTTCCTTCTAATGATTTGAGTAACTGTATAGGATAATTCCCCTTTTAATTGATCATAGTTTGTATTGAATGCTTTGAAAATGGGGTTCCTGAACCCCCACCATGTACCAAACTCAAGATCTTTTGCAACAGAAAGGCAAACAATACAACATTTAATATGAAATAACTGTATGCCAGTATAGATGGACATAAGGCATAATGTCGTATTGAGCACAGACAATATTTTTCTCCTTAAGCAGCATTCACTGTCAACATTATCACAGTTAAATAAAAAAGATTTTTCATGACTCTAAATCTGCTTTAGACTGGTCTAGTTCCGCTGAGATGGTTAGCCATCCACAAAGCAGCCTTTGTGTAACAGGTTATTCCTTCCCCATAGAGCCTCATCTGCAATTCACCGTATCAGCCACGGCCATCTTTATGGAACTGAAGCAAGAGAAAATGTATTCATGTACAGATCCTATTGGTTTATATCATGGTTGACTATTCTTCTGTGTTCCCGTCATCTCACAGGATGACCCTGGTGTGGCATGTGGAGCAATGGGCCTGTGCGTGTCCCAGCAGGCAGCTCTGGCTAAAGCTCAGCTCATGTCCAATGAGATCCCTAAGGTGGACCTGAACCAGCGTGTTAGCCCCTTCCTGCTCAACATCCCTCAGCTGCTCTACCCTCAAGAGATTACAAAGAAAGAGACCCCCAAACAGGTGAAGCTGACACAATGGGGTGGTCTGGGAAACCTCTCAAATGCAGAGCTTGATTGATGTTATTATGGTGTCACATGCTGATTTAGCAACGCAAACATAGTCTAATTAATTTCAGCTGATTGGAATTCTCTTCTGTCTGTAGACTGGTGTAGATGTGTGCAAGGACTGCGTTACCTTCATTTCTGACACTCAGGAGGAAGCCAAAGCCAATTCCTCATTTATCAGCACTCTACTGGCACAGGTGGAGAGCCAGTGTGAGCTTCTGGGACCTGGCATGTCTGATATGGTGAGAAGATAATTTTACTAGAGTTGTGCACTCAAGATGCAGTGCTTTGCATGTGTGGGACAATTTTGGTGGTCTTTATCTCTCATTTCTTCAACAGTGCAAGCAGTACATCAGCCAGTATGGGCCATTGGTCTTTCAACAACTTATGTCTATGGTAAGTATTTTCTTTTTTTTTATGGTCTTGTCTGCATTTTCAGCCGCTATTCTTCATCCTCCAATTCCAAAAATGGGTGCTCTCCTTGTACCTCTCCTTGTGGCCCATCACGGTGAAAGGGGTCATATGAGGAATCCAACTTTTAATGTACTGTATCATGTTCCATTACTTCCAGAACTCAAGACAACCTTTCACACCAGTGTGTGTGAAGGAGGGTTGATTTAAAATCGTAAGCTTGAGATTGATGTTTAGCAATGTGAGTTTGCTCGGAAGGGTAGAATATGACCCCTTTTAATTTGGAGAGATTGTTGCAGGTTTCGTGAGTCAAGTGAACAAAACTGCTTTTTGTTTTCTTTCCTTGTTGAGAGATTCTGCTTGTCTGCCAGCTTAATCCACAACTCTAATCATGTGTTCTTTATTCCCACCTTCACTGTTTTTTTTTTTTCCTTTTTCTTAACCTCTTCCTCTTGCGGTTTCATTTACTCTGGTCTTCAGGAGCAGGTAGGTTTTTCTGAGCTGCTAGTCTCATCCTAGCTTGTGCCTTTTTAATCTGTCATGTGGCTAATCACCTGTGCTGTTTTCTAATCCAACACTGACCGTTGCTAATCGGTGCTGCTGTTAGACTAGCCACTCACACACTCTTAAAATAACCCTAACTCTGAGGATTTCATGTTTTGTGTAGATGTAGTACCAGACTGATCCTCCATTATCATGATATCCATCCATTAAAAATAATCCAGTAGGGTTAAAACTATGTACTGCCTCTTCTTTAGTTACTGGTTTCATTCAACAACAGAATAACAGGGGCATGCGTCAGAAAGCAGGGTTAACGTACTGGTATATAAGCCCCAAACTCCACCAGCAGTTTTGTTTGTGGTTTGTTTTTGTGTGTGTGTAAACAGTTATTGATATCATAATATAAAAAAATGGTCTCAGATTTTGCCGGTTAAAAAAGATTTGCAGTTATCTTTTTACTGGTCTGTAAACTTGTTACATATGTCATCTATCCAACTTCCTAGAATTTAACCAAACAGTTTTCAATGTTGTTTTAGTTCAACTAGCTCTTGAGCCTGTTCTTGTAAGTTAATTGGTCAAAAACACACTTTGGCTTTGAATTGTTTTATATTTTCCCCTTCAGTGCCCAAGTCTGAAGTATTTTAGGTTTGTGTCCAAGTGCTAAAAGAATCATGAAGGAACTGAATAATCGTTATTCGTAATTGGAACAAAATCTTTAACTTCCATCCTGAGAGCTCGCATTCGAACGCGTTGCATTGGATGAATTGGTGTTTTAGTAGAACTGCTAGCTTTCACCTTTCATCAGATCAAACTGGCCCATCCTGTGCTTGCATGCATGGCAGCCATCAGATTGGAAGGAAGATGTTAGGCATGCTGTGGGCATGAGTACACTGTTGGAGCAGTATCATGAGTAATCTCTTAGTCAGAGGTGACACGCAATGGGTGCTGCATGATGTCATCCAGGAAGATTGCGTATAAACCTATTAGTCCGTGCATGCCTAATATTCTGCTGGTACTACCTTTTATCTTGTGTGTGTGTGTGTAACTGGTGCCATGTTACTCGCTGAAAGTCTTACAATCCCTCTGCAGCAACCCAAGGACATCTGCGCTCGTGCTGGATTCTGCTCTGCAAACACTAAATCTGTGCGCATGGAGAAGCTGCTGCCTGCCAAATCAATCCCTGCTGTCAAGATGTTCCCCGCCACCAAAATTGAATCGCCTGTCAAAAGTGAGCCAGCTAAGGTACAGAAACCAATAGCTTCTGTTGTTTTCATGTGAATCCGTATGTTTGGTAGTTTACATTTAAAATGGCTTTATATGCCACACTTTTTACATGTCATTGGTTTATTTTAAGAGCGAAAACAAGGAAATGGAAACTTTACATTGTCAAAGCAGAGGTTGAAAGTAAATTTTAATGACACTAAAACGGCAATCAAATTGAGCTTTAGTAGGAAAATTGCAAAAAAACTGCAGGATGTTTCCTTGATGCATGTGCTTCTGTTTTTAGAATCTTGTGCGAGTGCGCGACTCTCCTCAGTGTGCCATCTGTGAGTTTGTGATGAAGGAAATTGAGGACGAGATTCAGGATCACACGTCTGAGGTAAGAAGCCACATGGGGGAAAAAAGATCTGATTGTCCGTTTAAAGACTGCAAGGACCGGTCTGGTCTGAATCTGTTGAAAAGTGTGGATTTTCATCAACAGTTGTAAGCATTGATTGAAGCCAGCAGGTGGGACTGATTGAATAAGAGGAATTTGATAAAAATATCAAGGATAATGCATGCATCTTGGTGTTTTTAATCAGAGAGGCATTCGTGACACTATTCACTCAAACTCTAATATTCATCATTATTAGATAAAATAAGCCTTGCATCAGTGCAGAAACTGCTTCAGATTATGAAACACTTGAACTGTATTTCAGTTTTCATAGCTCATTTAATTGCAATTTGCTTTCAGGACTATGTGTTTTATTATTATTTAATTTTTTTTCTCTGGAGAACTTGTTTAACTCGCACCTTTTTATAAATTTCCCCTGTTAAAGGTGTGCTGACACTTTGGTTTTTCAGGAACAGATTGTGCAGGCTGTGGAGAAAGTCTGCAACATTTTGCCCTCCACACTTACTTCTCAGTGCAAGGACCTGATTGAGACCTACGGACAGGCCATCATTGAGCTGCTTGTGCAGGAGGCCGATCCCAAAACCATCTGCTCTTTCCTCGCTCTCTGCAATGGGGTCAGCCATGTCTGTAAGTGACTTTTTTTTTTATTTTTTTATTTTTTTTTACTTTTTTCCCCTTTTCTATGTGTGTGAGATGTAATTTTTAATGCTTTATTCTTGCAGCTGTAATGGACAAGCAACGATATGAGGCGGGCGGCTTCTGCGACGTGTGTAAGATGGCAGTGCGTTATGTGGACGGGATCCTGGAGCAGAACGCTACTCAGTCTGAGATTGAGGAGGCTGTGCTGAAGGTCTGCGACTTCTTGCCCGACGCCGTCAGAGATGAGGTAGGTCACCCATCTTTCATCAATGTTTTTAATACATAATCTAAACCCTATGAAATACAAGTATTAATTTTGTTTCAATTGTCAGCAAACGTGCTGTTCTCCAACAACATGCAGTGTGTTCTGAACATGGTCATCTATATTTGCATCTTTGAACCACAAATGCGTCAACCATCTTCCCATACTTGTAATGAGGCTAAATATGTTTGATTTTAAAGGAATGGTTCAGACAAAAATGAAGATTCGCCCTCCTCTCAATCCAAACCTGTAAGATCTTGTGTGTCTCGGTCTAAGCGTGTGTTTTCTTCCTGCAGTGTAACCAGCTCATTGAGCAGTATGAGCCTCTGCTGGTGCAGCTGCTGCTCCAGACGCTCGACCCTGACTTTGTCTGCATGGTAAGATTTATCCTGCGCACTCCAGCTCTAATCATGTGATCAAATGATGATCCCTGATTGAGTTTGTTGGTTTTTGTGAGTACAGAAGCTGGGAGCATGTCCTGAGGCAGTGAAGAAGCTGCTGGGATTGGAGAAGTGCAGCTGGGGACCAGCATACTGGTGTAAGAACGAGGAGATCGCTTCTCAGTGTAACGTGAGTATTGTCTTTCAGCGTTACGAAAGACCATCTACAATGTTGAACAGGCTGTAGTGTAAACGTTGTGTTTGTGTGTCGTAGGCCCTGGATCACTGCAGGCGTCACGTGTGGAACTAAAGGATGAGCAGAGCGTTCCACAATAATCTTAGGGAACTAAAGGAAAATTGCTGTAGAGCTGCTTTTCTGTTTTGAAATCAATATTTGGGTTTTCTTTAAAAAAAGACAGACATTTTGAAATTTTAACCTGTCACAGCTAATTTAACAGCCTTGTTTCAGGGGTAAGAATGCTTTTATGGCAATGTGTATTTTGAGGGGGCAGGGGTTTGGAGGGAGATATGAAAGGCAGGTGTAGATATATGGGAAATACTTGCACTGAAACCTTTTTTTGCGCTATTTTGAGGATGTTTGTTTTTGAAGTCTTTTAGTTGTACATTTGTTGGTTTCTTCAAACATACACAGAGCACAAGTTTATATGGAAATAGATTGTGCCTTTATCAGAAGAGGAGTTCCGAGACCCCTGAGAATGAAGATGAAATGCTTTGGATGCTCTAATATCCCTGCCTCCCTCTTTAACTGTAAATGCACCTGCAAGGCCAGTGATTTTTAATGGGTGACATTAATGGAAGTCAGTTTGCTTTAACTGTCTCGTTTTTTTTTTTTTTTTTGTGTATTAATCATCTGTAGGGGAAGTGATGTTGACATTCTTCATTTGATCCCACTAACTGATGCCTGTCACTAATTGATCTGTCACTGCTACCTAAATGTCAGATAGGATCCTTGTGCTTCACATTGTTTGAACTGAGCTTTTTTTTTTTTTTTTAATTGAAAAATGTTATTTACTTTTTAAATTTAAATAAAACAATTTCAACCCCATTCGCTGTGGTTTTTAAAATACCATTTGATTTATTATTAGTAAAGTGCATAAATCTGTTTTTGACCTTTAACTTTCAATGCCTTTCTGTAGATGTAAATCTGCCTCTTTCTTAAAGTGCCCCAATTATGCCTTTTCAGATATGCTCTTTCATGTAGCTGTACGTGAATATAAATATAGTGTTTCGGCATCCAGGGGCTTGTTCTTCGTACTTCACTAACTCAGTTAGCTGGATTTGATTGTTGTGGATTTCTCCTGACCTTGGATCATTCGGTTCTTCAAAGCTCATCCGGGACTTGCTGTCATAGCAACAGGTCCGTAAGCTTGAACCTGCTCGGGAGTTTAAGCGGCAATGTAAATCAACAATTTTCCTGATTACAGTAAGACTATAAATGAGTCTATAGCCTGTTTTCCCATGCCTTCTGTTCCTTCACTTTTATATTTTGCTATACACTTCAAACAAAGAGGAAAAACACTTTCATTTGAAAGCTGAGATGTTTTATAACAAAAGAAACTAAGCAGAAAATGATTGCGATTGCTGGGTGTCTGACAGGCTACAAATAATGAATATCTATATATAACACAGTGATCTGATTATTAAAGAGCTTGAACAACTCATTACTGTAAGACAATATAAAACTGAAGCTGAGACTTTGTTTAAAAAGTACTAAAGGGACCAATCTTTTTGCTTTTGGGTGGCACAATAACGAATCAAATGGAAGACATAAAATATTATTTCCAAGCATATGAACCCATGAATATTACACTCGATATCATTTCTGCTAATAATGATATCATTAGTGCGATGATATCATCTCGGATGTTTTAAGCAACGTACGAAGAACGAGCCCCAGGGGCCTGTTCCATAAAACAAGTTTACCAAATAAGTTAGGCTTATGGCAGATAGTCTGACTTATTTTAATACAAATAAACTGGCAGTAAGTGAGACTAACTGAAATAAGCCTGGCTTATACTCTAATCTTGGTTTACTTGGTCTTAAAAGATGATTCAGTGCCCAGTTTATTTGGACCGGCTTGCTCCTCTGAACTTCAACCTGCAAGTATGATTAATAATTGATGATTGTATTTTCTAATGATCGCTCAAAATACGTATTAGTGTACGTTATGTTGTGTAACAACCCTGTACGTCTTGGTAACCGGCTAACTTACAGTTCTGTAGTTCAGCTGTGGGCCTAATGTTGTCTAAAAATTGTGATTGATGCAGGTTGACTGTCTGTCTGTCTCATTAGTAATTACTGATAATTACTTGCTGTAGCGGTAGACCAATCATAAAGAACTGCGCTGAGACTGAGTGAGTCTTCGAACGAGTCGTTTACGAATCATTTAGAAATGGGGTAAAATTAAATCTATTTTTGGAGTTTTTTGACCTTGCATACATGTAAACCTGTTTTAAGAGACTCATAAAGCAATATTAGCAACCTTTAAAATGGCATAATAGGGGCACTTTAATCTCTGTGAGATTTCTAAATGGTCATTTCATTAGGAATCCCTAAGATTAGGAGTTTTGTGCTTGGGTAAAAAGCCACTTAAGCAGATATAAATTGGTTACCTGAATGTGCCAAGCTCAGCAAAATGAAAGGCTGACCTCAACTCCAACTGATGAATAAAACCCTTTTTTGCCCAGTACATCACAAAATATAAGATCTGTTGCTAGTGCCATTTTATCTTAAGTCCCGTTAACAGCATCAGTTGTGGCTCACATCAATCTCCCTATACTTTGAATGTTTTGCAATAACTCAAACCTAGCCTACTTTTTTTACATTTATAAATATATTGAAGTTCTTTGGCATACAGTTTGACACTTCTTTTTTTAAAGGTTCACAGCTGCATTAAGTTTTTACTTACAACAACTTATATCAAATGAAATGTTTACAAAATTTCAAACCATTCCATACTTGACGCCACAAGAAGTTTCGGAGGTAGCACATTTTAAGTAACTGAGGTAGTGAGTTGTGGATTCTGTGTGAGGCTGACAAATTTTTCTGTGTATGCATGATATCATGCTGCAAAGAGTTCAAAAAGAAAAAGTGACACAACCAGTGTTCCTTCACTTCCAGCGATTGATCCGACGCAGCTGCACATAAGTCAGAATCAGACACACGCACATGATGCCTGTCAGGGCTACCTGGTTCTGCCAAAAACCCCAAGTGCTGTAGTCGATCTCTTGATGATCCAGATACGCGTTACCGGTCATGCTGTCAGTAAGAGAGAGAGTTTGCAGTTGAAACATCTCACATCACCCAGTTTTGCCAACTGCTTTAAACTGAAAGTAGCTAAAACTGGTAGCAAAATGCCACTACAACACATAAAAATGGCAAATTCACTGATCTATATAAAGATGAGTATAGATCAGTGGGCAGATGAGAACTTATAAGGTTTGTCCAAGAAGTTGCTATATTTGTCCCTAAACCGTTGAAAAAATTTAATCTAGCTACAAAATAGCTAAACTAGCAACACTGTTCACATCACTAAACTTAATAGTTCAGTTTGTCCGGTAGGTGGCGCCACCGAGTACGAGTGAGTCTTACCTGGTGTAGTTATTGGTAAAGACTTGATCTTTTAGCTCGATGATGGCAAGTGCCTGAAGGGAGACCATTTGGTTGGATTAGTGCTGATACACAAATATATACAGACTTGGATGAGTTGTAAAATGTTTTATGTTCTTACGTTGTAGCCATATCGGAATATACTGGCCCACTTCAGCCAAGACATCCCACTTAGCATTGAATTCAGGTTCACTAGGAAACCTCCAAACACCTGAGGAGACCCAGGACAGAAAAACCAGTGAGATTAGGTCATGCTAGGTCCCAAAAAAATACACCTTCATCCCATCAATTGCAGTTTACTTCCTAATGTCTTCTTGGTGCATTTCAAGCAATCATTTTCACCTTTTGTTTAGCACTATGGTGGTTTAGTGCCAGGTTTAAAAAAACAATATGATGAGATTAAAGTTAATATATAAGTAATATTTTGGAAAAAAAAAGTAAAAATTGTGAGAATAGTGTCAAAATAGTTTCGAAAATAAAGTAAAAATGACGAGAATACATTTTAAATATTTTGAGAATAAAGTCAAAAATACAAGAAATAGGAGATTAAAGTTATAATATTTTGAGAGTGTATTCTACAGCTTATTACACATGCAAATGCCCTGGATTGGGCACCGGGAGAAACTTTATTCTTGAAATATTTAGACTTTATTCTTGTTATTTCAACTGTATTCTCAAAATATTACAACTTTAATATCATCATTTTAGATTGTATTATTTGTATTTTTTTATGTGGCACTAAAACGTAGTTTAGACATATGAAATCATGTTGAAAAATAATCTGAATTTAGGCAAGATCTATAATTTTGGACGTTTAGGTTTAGGGTAAACAAAAAGTGAACCGAACCATTAAGAAAATGCAACTAGTAGTTTTAGTTTTTTTAAGAACAAGGCAAACAATGTCTGTTCATCTTCTGTTCGGCTAAACTCACCATCATTACGACATAAGGCAGTGCGATAAGGATGTTAGCCATGGCAAAGGAGCCCACGCTAGCACTGATCAGGAAGGCCAAGCTCACCGCTGATAGACTGACCATACTCATGGTCAAACAGTACAGGAAGAACGCATCCACATCAGGCTTCAGACCTGAGCCACAGACAGACATGGAGCTCATTAATTACGGTACATTAAAATGTTAATGTTTATTAAAATTTGTTGTGATTTATGTCATGGCATAATGGCTACACCCAGTGACCCTCACCATTCCTTACATAGTCACAGTGAATGAACACACTTCTTTTGCTTCATGCACCATCTTGGATCTTTTCAGTGCATTACATGATTGTGTTTGTGGACAAACTCCTGATGACAGTACTCACCCATCATAAAGTAGGGGATGGCAGAAAAGATAAAGACGGGGAGGATTCGGTTTGGTATAAGGTCAGCAAACACTTTGGACAGGAAGTAGACAGAGGTGCGGTAGAAACCACTCGAGTTCTCATGGCTGCAGGTGAGAGGAACATGCGATAGTGGTCTAACTCATAACATCATAATCTCATGATTGGAGGTTGACTCGACTCACATGAAGAGCACCCTCTCGCTGATGAAGAGCTCCACCGCGGACAGATTGCCAAACACCATGTTAATGACCAGGAAAAAGAAAGCTCCCGTTCTGAAGAGAAGAGAAACATAATGCAAATACATATGCATATACACACACACATATATTTAAAAATATTTTGTATACTATAGCTTTTTTTCTGACCTCATATACTCATATTCTCTCTCTCTCTGTCTCTCTCTCTCTCTCTCTATATATATATATATATATATATATATATATAAATATATATTTGGGATTAGGGTATTATAGGTTGGTAACTTTCTGACATTATATTTCATTTACCTTCGTTAATTTCTGCGGCATGGAGTTAAACTGAAAATTGTGGCAGAATGTAATTTAAGACCCAATAAAACGTGAGCTGTGGATCTGGATCAGGTGCTCACCTGTTCTGAAGAGCCTCTGGTAAAGTGTGTGGGATCTGGTAGTAGATCAGTCCCACTAAAATACCAAAGAAAATGTTGAGGAACAGTTGGGCATAAGACGTCTGAGGATTCCTCAAGATGTTTCTAACGGTGCGGCCACTCACCAACATGAGCTGCAACATGTGAAGAGGTTATTCCTGGTTACTTGAGTCAACGTTAGCTTAGCGAAACCATTGCTTCTACATACCTGGTAACAGAAAGGTGTGGCGTACCCAACACTGTCACCTTTAGTGACCTCAGGGTCAAGCCCATCTGAAATCTGAGTGAGCTGGTCTTTTACATCGAGGAAATGAGTGGACTTTCTGTATATTACCGCCAGGGGGTTTTCATTCTCCGCCATCTCATCACTGCTGCTACACTCCTCTACAAACACACAAACACAGATGGTTAACCAAGAGCATGATGAAGAATTTAAATACACACAGTTCCGGTCCTAATGTGGATTGGTCAGTGTTGAGGCACAGTCACAGGTCATTTATTCTGAGAATCCAAATTTTCCCTTTAATATATTTATGTAGTAGCATAATTAATGTTTTTGAAAGAGGTTTCACCCAGGCTGCATTTACATAACCAAAAATACAGTAAATTACTCCAGTCTTCAGCGTCATATGATCATATATGCTGATTTGCTGCTCAAGACACATTTTTATTATTTTCCGTGATGAAAACAGTTGTGCTGCTGTGGAATATTTTTTTCTTTCATAAATAGAACATGTAAAAGCATTTATTTGAAAGCATTAGACATGTCTGGACTGTCACTTTGGATCAATTTAATGTGTCCTAGCTGAAAAAAAGAAGAAGAATAAATAATAAAACAATTAGGACCTGATTTACTATTTTTATTTTTTTGAGGAAGGACGGTTCCATTTGTGACGTCCAGAAAGAAGTCCGCCGGGTTGTTGAAAGGCTCACACTTGTAACCTATGACACATGAACACAAGTGTGAGAATCACATGCATTGATGAGCCGATCACTGCTGATCTTTGAAGTGTCTGTCATTACCCAAGTCCTCAAAGTAGGTAACGGCTTTGTTGGCGGCCCCTGCGTAGATGATTTCTCCTTTATTAATGAGTGTGAGGTGGTCAAACTGGCTGAAGATGGAGTAGCGTGGCTGGTGAATGGAGAAGATGACAGTCTTGCCTTTTTTGGAGAGCCTAGGTTACAAAATAAAAACAGGTTGTACATGACTGTGCTTTATATTCGTAGGGAAATGTGGTTTCTTCTGATAGCTACAGTTTAAAAAGAAACAAGACATGAAGACATGGCAAATGTTGTGCAATCCCTATGATATGATGACCAAATATGATACATCAGGCTTTTACGGGACCTTTATTTGTTCATCTTCAATAATTATTGTATTGTGTTCCATTGTATGATTTGATCATAAAACTAAGCATCTAAATCTCATCTAACTAAGACAAAATATATAGTGGCAACTGATATTTACATGCATTTTATGACTGCTATATTGTCATAAAGATCTTACAGATATACATTACAGGCTATCTGAATTTCACATACAAATAAATGATATTCTCCTCTATTACACCACATGAGCCAAAAAAGACTAATATGAGATCAATAAACTGATCCATTTAAAAAGACTTTTTTTATATGTCATGAATTTACAAGGTTAAAGGTGCTCTATGCGATGTTGTTGTTTCATTTTTATCTCAAGCCGTATTCATCACCTCTTGATCGTCTTGCTGTCTGCCCTCTGAATACACTGGGAAAAAACCCAGTCTCAAAAGACAACACTGAGTCTGCAACACCGAAACAAACACTATGCAGCGGCAGAGGATGTTCCCAATGTATTCAGAGGGCAGACGATCAAGACGATCAAGGGGTGATGCATACGCTTTGAGATAAAAGAGCTAAAATCCTGCAACATCTCATAGAACACCTTTAAGATTAAAAGTTACTTTTACTGGGACACATTGTTCACAGGAAGTAGATATGTCTTCTAAGAGAAATGCTGGTACTTCTGTAGCAGCTCCATGATGGAGTTGGCAGTGTTGGCGTCCAGGCCTGTGGTAGGCTCATCCAGAAACAGGAGGGAGGGGGACGTGATGAGCTCCATCCCGATGCTGCACCTCTTCTTCTCCCCACCAGAAACACCACGCAGAAACATGGTCCCAATCTGAGAGAACACAAATACTGTCAGCGTGAAATGACACATTCCTTCTGTCACAGATCTCAACCCAACAATAGTTTTAGTGTGACTGAAGCACACGTGACCATGACCCAGTTCTTTCACTCAAGTGAGAATGTTTTGCTCATACCAAATAACTATTTACCTTAGTATCTGCGCAGTCTTTCAGGCCGAGCTCCTGAAGGACTGAGTCCACCCTCATCTGTTTGTCAGCTGAGGAGTACTCTTTGCGTGACAAGCGAAGACTGGCAGAGAATGCCAAGTTCTCTTTTACGCTCAGAGTACCCATCAGAACGTCATTCTGGAAAGAAAGGAAATGATGCACAATTTCATCCTACTAATTTTCAATATCTACTAATTCTTATTCATTGAGATTAAACAATACAATGTTTTGTTTAAAGAAATGATTTATTATTTAACTGCATTTCGCAAGGATTGACCAAAAGTGATTATTTCAAACAAATGCTGAAATTTCCATCCGTCACAGTATCACCAAAAATATAAAGCTGTTTTCATCAACAATAATAATCCAAATGATTTCTGAAGGATTGTGTGACTCAAGAATGACGCTGAAAATTACACAATCACAATATTAGTGTTTTTGCCGTATTATTGACTGAATAAATGCAGCCTTGGTGAGCATTAAAACATAAAAACAGTCTTACCAAACCTTTGTACAGTAGTCTATACATCAGTTTATTTGCAATATGTCTTTTGTAAGACCTTAGAGAGTGTGTCTCCCCACCTGAACTACATAGGCAGAGCAGAGTCTGAGGTCAGAGGTCACAACAGTGTTGTCAACTAGAACTTGGCCTGATTTCAAACCCTTAGGATCCTTCCTTCCTGCAATGACATCCAAAAGCCTGAAATGCAAATGCAAATAACTTCTTAGTTCAATGGTAGGTTTTACAACAACCATTACTTTTAAAAACCTAATTAACCCCTTAAACCTAATCCTAGCACCAAACCTGTGCCTAATCTTACTTCTATCCCCCCTCAATAGCAGCAAAAGCGTTCAAACACAACATGATTAAGTACATAGCACTTAAAGACACCTTAAATAAATTGCCACCTGACATTCTTTAAAAACATTTTCAGTTGCTGATATTTTATCTAATGCAATGAGATTTAGATATTTTAGTGGCCAAATATTCTTAAAAGTAATTAACAGAAATAAATGAAAATGCGCTTACGAAGTCTTCCCACTTCCAGTCGGGCCCATAATCGCATTCATTCCAGGGTTCATGATTCCACTGCAACAGAAACAATACATTTTTGGCCTGATGGGCAGGCTGGGACATTTCAGATACTTTAATTAGTCAGCTTAGATTATATTAAAACAACTACACTATTTATATATTTAACCAAATTGATATTATGCCTCCAGGTTTATGCTTGCATCATTATAGAATGAGTAAGTGTGTCACACCATTACCTGACATCTTTGAGGATGTCTTTTTCGACCCACTGCCTACTAAACGTTCCCAATCGTTCCTTGATGCAGTAGCGGAGGTTATGGAAGGTGACAGTGGGGCCTGGAGTCTGGAAACATGGCACTGTCTCATCTGTGTCTGTGGAAAGCTGTTCGTTCACAACCATCTCCTCCAGCCTGATGCCTTCCTCTGTCTGCAGAAGATGCACACTGATATAAACCAACAACCCAACACAACTACCTTTCATTTGCAACACCGCCTTAAAAACAGAATCATGGAATCTGTATTCTATATACAAGTACCTGAAGTAAATGATTACTGAAGGAGAAAAGTGTTTAAAGCACTAAATGGTTTTCTACACTTACTTAATGTAATGACATTTCTATTGTGTGTGTCAGATGCACACGTTTAACATGGTTTTATTTATTAACGTTTCTTTTTTTTTTGTTTGTACCTCTTAAGACGAGTATCCTCATTTTAAGGAGGTATTTATTCTATAGAAAAATAAATATCAGAATATGTTCGTCACATCGTCTTCATTAATTTTACTATCTACATAATGACAAAACGACCAGGAAATAAAGAGCCAGTATTAGCATGAGAGTGTTTAAGAATCCAATAAAAAAATATTTAATGTTTTAAATGACATAAAACAGCAAATAATAACGTTGTTTAACACATATTAAATTAATTGCTCCTTACTGACGCTTCTGCTGTTGTTGTCCTACAAAGATGATGTCACTTCCTGTAGTAGGAACCTGGCTTTTGTTAAGCTAGAGATAAAGATTGCTGTGAAGATTGTAGGGTTGGAAACCGAGAAACCGGCTATTTTTAGTTTAGTTTAGTTTAGTTTTAGTATTTTAGTATGTTTACTACAGTACTATTGAAAAACAGTGCGACAAAAACCGACGAAACAAGAGAGTCGGATCTTTATAGAGAATCATCATCAACACGAACACTGTAGTTCGATTCCCGGATCAATGAATCTTATGAGTCGGTTCTTTCATCAAAATGATTCTTTTGTCTTAAATGACTCTCAAGAGCCGATTGATTACAATGAATACAACAAAAACGTACAACGTTCGTTATTAAAAGCCCACATTTAACATTCGTTGGTTACAGTTTTGCAGACCTGCTGAGCTATAAACAAAAGGAGCTATGAAATGTTAACATGTCAGTTTGGCTCTGGCTTGGTTTTTAGGGTGGCATGCTTAATAAAAAGTAGACCGACAATCGGGTTTTCGAGAGGGCAGACCTATAGGACTTTATCTAAACACACGAATCAGGAGAAACTGAATTGATCGTTTTAAAAAAAGAGCATGTGTTCCGGTGTCCCGTGAATCTCGGATTGAATCGCCAGCAGACAATTTTTACTAGAAGAAAATGTCTCCTGATTTGTAATTTATCCTGATGTTGTTCGTAGTAAACACTAACTCAAAGTCATAAATAGGGCACCTAGTGAAATTTGCAAAGCGTTTAGGGCAAAGTACACATCAGATAGAATCCATTTGTTTACTGAAGTGCTGTCTGTTCTCTCACAGGTGGTAGTTTTAATATTATAACAACAGAAAGTCTTAAAGGATATGTGTTTACGAACCATGTTTCTGAGGAGATGAGCTTCGGTGGGAGAATGTTGGTCTTCCAGCGGTGGTCCTGATTCCTTGGTTTCTGTGTATGGGTGGGTGGGCTCTTAACTCAAATCCATGAGCATCACAAAGACAACACTAACTGATGAACTCGATCTCCTCCTCACATCTGCAGTCTGCACACCACAGCTTCACAATCACAAGAACGGATGCATACAGAAGAAAGGACAGGTGTGTCTGCATCTGAAGTTTGTTTCCTCATGCAAGGCTAATAAATGAAGGTGATGTGAGGTGACCTTATAGATAACAGGCTTTTACACGAATAGATCATTGAGTTCACTGTATGCTTTTGTGGTTATTTAATGATCTCTTAAATTGCATTTGAATGTTTCGGACAACAAGAATGAAATAATCACCAATTTCAAATGCAACAAATGTCTTAATATGACATATTTTGAAATATTTCATTAAAGGCAGCAGTATACATTGCAGAACTACATGGTGCATCACTACTTGTTTCAGCTGTTTTTAATTTATGCTGACATTTTAACAAAATGAATGAAGTATTTAAACATAAGCTTGCATTTTAGATTTGATGTTTAAATGTACTTTCACGACACACATTGTAAACAAGACTAAAACCAGTTTATTCCTGTGTATTATTGCAGGAAAATAACATGCAATGCTTTGTTTCATAACATTTTTTTATTATAAAAATTTACACACATGATTGCATATTTTGTGGAAACCAAAAATAAAATCCAGCTTAAAATTGACTGCAAAAGCAATTAGAAAAGCATCCATTTCATTGTGACCATTAAAACGCATTAAGACTGTAACAAAAAAATATGAAATAAAGTGGCAAAAGA
>JAUMHI010000054.1:772796-783638 GCA_032359435.1 Enteromius unitaeniatus | reverse complement strand
ATGTTATCATTTCTATCAAATAATAATATTGTAAAAACAATGCTTCTGAAATGTAAATGTTATGGGGCTTAAAATCTTGTAAAAATGTTTAAAATGTTTTAAATGTTTGGGAGTTGTAATTATCTGGAAACTGAAATATATGGTTTCATTGATTATTTATTTTTTGCAAATATTTTATTATAATAACACTATTTGTGTCTATCAAATAATATGAACTTTGTAAAAATTGGTTTTCCATTTCTGAATGAGAAATATGGGGCTCAAAGTTAAATATTTGAAGTCTTAAATAGTACAGGCAAAAATACTAATATAATAATAAATAATAATAAAAAATTATTAGGATATTAAGTAAAGACTATGTTACATTAAGTATTGTAAATATCAAAATGTATTTTTGGTTAGCTATATACATTAGTAACTACATCATTTGGACAGCTTTAAAGTTGATTTTCCTCAATATTTTCATTTTGTTCAAAAGTTTTGTTAACTGATTGATTTATTGAAAACTAATATATTGTTTTCTTTTTTTTTACATTTATTTCACACAAAACTCTTGTGTAATATTATAAATAATGTTATTGTCAATTTTAATGTCTTCAAAAATCAGCGGTAGTGTAACCTAAACACAAACTAAATATTTATATATTCAGAATGTCACAGTATTGTTTTCATCACTGAATAGAACAGAAACCAAATCAATGACAAGTTCTTAAAAGTTAAAGTTTACAAGCAATGACTTACACAAAACATAAGTGTTTAACTTGTATTATTGTTTAAATAATTTCTCATTTATTAATGTATTAAAGATTTAGTATATTTTTTAAGTTTCGTGGCATGTAAATGCAAATGCAGTGCTCTAGTGCTACTTAATGGTAACTCTGAGTACTGCATTTACTGCAATCATTTTCATCATCATATACTCATTTAAAACCTTTAAAGCTGTCTACTGTTGAATAATTTCACAGAATTTCCAAGATACCCATTTCTGCACAATGCCAGTCAATATTTGAATCTGAATGTGGTTTGACATGTTTTTCTATGATATGGTTTTAGAAGATATGGAATATAATACCACAGTCATATGGTCTGTAATTATACACCCTTGTCTTTTTTATTACCATTTTGGTGTTTGAAAGTCTAGTCTAGTTTGAGAGTCTAGTTTCAATGCCATTGTATTGGAAAAGAGATTCTGCTTCACTTCTCTTTTTGGGAGCGACAGCAGACATCAAGCTGAATTTGGTGGATGTAGGTTAAGTATAGTAACTTGGCACATCAGCAACTGCTGATCTCTACATCACAACTGTGTCACGAAACTGCGGTTTGACCCCAGACCGGCGATGAAACTCATGGATTCACTACCAGCACCAAACTTCCTCTTTCAGCTCGTCTTTCAACAAAGAGCTCTGTGAATATCATGTGGTGAGGTTTTTATATATTAAAACAACACTGTATTAGTGTAGTGAAATACGCGTAATGGCTATCAAACGTCTTCTATGCAATGTTATAAATATCAATCCTTTAATGGGTTTGTGCTGCATGTTATGGAAACTCGATCACCTTGAGTAAGGTAGTCTGGGCAGCAGCAGGTACATGATGATACAGACGAGAGTGAAGATGTCTGCTGTGATGAAATACACCAGAGCACTGTTGGTCACGTCACTCGAGGCAGCCAGATCTACTATTGATGCCAATGCACTCAAAGTGCCGCCCATGGCCTGACCTGAAGACAAAAGACACAAGTTTAGTTTTTTGGCTCCGTTGTATATATTGTGTTTCCTTTCAGTCAACTGAAGAGGTTGAACACTGAGTGGAAAGTGTAGTTGTACCCGATATGATAGCTTGAGAAATCCTCATGGGAAAGTGGCCACTGATACCGAACACACTGCCAGAGAAGATGTTGGACGCTCCACTGACCAGAGCCACACTGGCCAGCGTTCCTCCGAAAAACTGCATCCTACAGCCAGACATGTCCACTTTCACCAGCGCTGTGGTCACCACAAACACAACCAAGATCACCAGGAGAGAGAACATTATCCGCACCCGAGAGGAAAACCTGAAGGAAATACAGAGGCCAGTGTGAAAGACATTGGACAGTTTATAGAATTGGGAGAAAAGAAGTATGTCAAGGGTCCATGTTTATATCCCCAACTCTAGCACTGCATAGCTTGTTCTGTACATACACCGGTATTTCCATAGGAAGTAATCGTTTGAAGAAAATGTTTTAACCAGGCTGTTTTGGCTCACTTCCAACTATGGAAGTTAATGGTGACCAAAACAGCCTGGCTACTGAAGGGTGAATAAATGATAACAGAATTGTCATTTTTAGCTGAACTATTCCTTTAAGTACAGCCGTGTTTCTTGTTTGTAACCATGTACATGCTTGTGTTACCACTCATATGTCTGTAGGTACAAGATATTTACCATGTACCAGGGCAGTACACGCACTGTATAATAAAGTGTTACCAATGTATCAAAAACTCTAATAGAATCAAGAAATTTGAGGCTGATACTTTTATTTTGCAGAGTAGACTTGTTGACATGCTATTAAAGCTCCTGGAGTGCTTTGCAGAAAATAAGGAAATGTTCGAAAGGAAATTTAGCCCGTGTTTACATGTTAACATCAACGCAGAGCTTCAACATGAAAAATATTTCCGCTCATCCAAATTCAGTTAGTCGTCACTCGAAACAGCAGCGTGTCCATCATCAGCATGTTTTCCCAACTTGTTTTGACTCTTTAGAACTAAAACCCAATGTTCACAACAAAACCAAAAAAAGGAAAGTCTGGAGAAAAAAATGTAACGTTTGAAAATGGACACAGTGAGTCTTTTATTTTTTAAAAGCACAGGAATTGGCAACAATCACAAAGGTACCACAGTATACCAACTGATTCAATTTAAGCTCAGCCAGAGATGCTTTCTTTGTGCTGTACAAGAAGTTGCAAACTCTTGCGCCTCTTAGAAAACATTGTCATTTTTTACTGGAAGATAAACTAATGCTACTTTTCAACCAGTGTAGAACCTCAAACACACAATTATCTCTTAAAAATAAATATTCGGAAGCATTTTAGTATAGGGACCAACTTTTACTATCAGTTGCCTATTAATAACAAGCCTATCAACATACAGGCTGTTTATCAGTACTTACACATATTCTGCATGATCATATTCTAACTATTAACAGGCAGCAAGCAGTTTGAGGTAAAAGTCATAGTTAATGGTTAATAGTGAGAATTGTACGTTAAAAAAGGGTGACTAATTGCTCTTTCCTAGCATCAATAGTTGTATAAAAGAACCTTTAACATCCCTAGAACCTTCCATTCCACAAAAGGATCTTCAGATTATTGAAATTATTCACTGAAAGTTTCTTTGAGGAACCTTCTATGGCATTGCTGTGAAAAAGAGCGTAGATTTATGAAATCCTAACACACACGTTCTGAGTGGATAATACAAAAAGTAAAGTGTGTTTGTTTGTGTGCTTTGGTTTTACCTGTTAACCAGGAGGTAGTTGAGGATGAGACACAACACAGAGGGAATTGTGGAAGCGATGGCAATGTAACTCTCGAAGTAGTCCTGCACACCAGACAAAAAAAAAACAGCAGAAGTCGATCATTATACAAGCAGCACAATCAGTGAAGTGAGTGACAATGCCAGTCATGGTTAAATAATGCTTATTTTATACATAAATATCCATGAAATACTGGATGGAGTTCTATTTTGTAATGTACTGTAAGAATAATGAGCGCGGACTGATAAAAGATGAACAGCTACACAGAGTCAACCTTCACTTATACAGTAGCTTTGAGGTCAGTATAGACACAGCTGACCATTCACTATCCGCTATTCCAAACAGCATTCGTTTAAAAAAAAAAAAAAGAAAAAAAAGTAAAAAAGGTCCCTATATGAAAGTCAAAAGGGGATCAGAAACTGTTTGGTTACCAACATTCATTAGAATATCTCATTAGAACAAAGTACTACGTAAAACTACGTAAATAATGACAAAATGTTTCTTATAATTATAGTGAACGTTATTACGTCATTAAGGACACGCTATCATAAAATGATCAAATTTAAACCAATACGCATTTCCTAATAATGAGTGATGCCACAAATATGCCACATGCTCACAAACGAAAGTGATCAGAGCTCATATGCTCTCGATGGTCTATAGAAGAGTCTTCATACGCTTTCACTTTCCCTGTTTCCTGCTCTGTCCGACCAAACCAGAGCTTGAGCAGAAGTGAGAGTGAAAAGCAGAAAACGATTATTATATCAATAACTTATGAGTTTAATACTTACTATAAAAAATAACCAGATTTCTGTTTATAGCAACTTAACTAAAACCCTTAACTTAAAAGTTCATGATTCCAATAATAGAACCCATTCAGTGAAACCTGATGTGTTTTTCCTCTTCTTTAAAGTAGTGTGTGGTTTGTCTTTTCCACCCTGGCAACTAAGAGGGAAACACAGACATAAAAGCAGTATCCCAGGATGCACCTCAGCCTTCTGATTCAATGTACTTTTAAAAACAAACATGAAAGCAGCCAGTGGGCATAATCAGATCAAATCCAAAGGCCAAGATTCAAGAAGGAAAGAAACGGCAGACTAAAACTATAAACCACACGCTATCCTGCCATCAGAAGATGACAGATTCTACCCAATAACTAACTTTCCCCTTTAATGATCCTAAAACACACTAAAGGAGCAAAAGAAAGCCTGTGCTGCCGCGTATGAAAGGAACAATAGTTCTGTCAAATATCACAAGACCTTGAGAATGCTTGGGTGGGCAGAAAGCGCAGAAACATGTTGTGACTGCTTTAAATATCCGTTCAGCATGGCAACAAGTAGGTGACACTAGTGCCTGCGACAAACACACACTGTGTCATCTGACGCAGTTTAGCAACATCTGGCACATGACTGGGCTTACAGCTGCACTTTACCTTTAAAAACTCTACAGTAAAATCTTTTCAACTTGTTTACTTCAAGTCACCATACCACATACACTGAGTGCAATTACATCATCAAATACTTAGTACTTAGAGTGCTTAGAAGTAAAAACGATGTATTGTATTTAATTTGAACTTTTCTAAGTTTTGTTAACATTAATGCACAGTACAGTAATATTTTGAGTTGCATTTCCTGTCATTCAGTTTATTGCATTATTATAGTTTCATGCGTGTTACCCGAATGGTGTTTTGTCTTTATGTGCGTGACCCTGGTACAGGCCACAGATGAACTCTGATTCCTGTTTTACCATCTGCATCATTACCTGTGGTTATCAGTACATTTTACGGTAAAAAGCAGGGACTTCAAGCAGAATGCTAAATTAATATTCTACACAACTATAAATTGTAAAATATACAGGCACCAAAATGCCATGCCTTTATAACTAAAATAGTGTTAGATTTAGGTGAAAATCTGTCTATTTTACATTTCGTAAATGTAACTGCGCACACACACACACATATATATACACGTATATATCATACAAATGATCACACTTTGTAAAATTATTTCTCCATTTTTTAAATAGATTTATTATTATATTTATTTGACTAAATATTACAGATTATTCTATAAAGACTTGCTCAAGCCTATAAATGTATATTTGCTGAAACATGAGAATAGATGAGAAAGTATCGCAGCCAGCATTTTCCTTTCTGTTACTAATAGCAGCAAAGCGAATTCTAGATTTATTTAAGATTCTATATTTTTGCATACGTTTTACTTTTCTCTAACAGTTCTGTCTAATAATGTAATCAGCAGTACTTCTAATACTAACAAAGACAGAGAACGTGATCTTTGATGTTCAGGGACTGATGCTCTTATTGCTGTCAGAATAAAAGCTTCAGCTTTGGAGATATATTTGGTCAATCACTAGTAAACTCCAAATAAAGGCTTTCTAATTTGTTTAAGCACTTACACTGAGTTCATTGTGAGGCTCCTCTTGACCAGCGGGACTGGAGTTGTTACTGAGCTTGTAGAGCCAGTACTGTTTGGCTGTGATGAACACGTTCCAGGGCAGCAGAGAGCCGATGCCCATCAGAAAGAAGATGATGTATACTAGATTGTAGGAGTCCTCCGGGCAGTGACGGGTGGCCAGGGGCCCTGCCGGCTGCTGGGGGTAAAGCAATGGTGAAGTGTCGTCCCCTGACGCCTCACCCTCTGAGTGCTCTTCATCACACATGGAGGAGACTGTGGTGGGAATGTAAGAGGAGTTCACGCTGGCCTGTAGCGACTGCTGACCATCCATTCTCAAAGAGACCGGATGGAGGGAGGGAAACGGAGGAATCCAGGGGGCCGTATATGTAAGGGTGACCAGGAGAAACTAATGCTGGAGGAGAGAGAAAAAGAGATCAGAATTATCACTGGAAGTTGCCAAATGCAATAACAAATGCTGTCTTGTCATCTTGCATTCACAGGTGAATATCTAATGATTTGTGAGGTAATTACACTAAATAATTTTAATAGCTGTTCCTCAGGCACTCCAGAACGACTAGATGTTTTGATGACGGTCTGTCGTTTAGTCCAGTTATGAACACAAAGATTTTAGAAGTAATAGCGCAGGGCACCTCACCTTCATCGTGTCACATGATTAAATGTATCATGCATGTCCGTGCTTCCCTTGGCAAGCACCACTAATAAAGAGGAAGTCATTTCAAAGCTCTAGAAACCACTTTAGTAAAACACAGAGATAATGAAAACAGTATTCAAGCTCACTTTAATGTCTGGTGATGTTAGACTATCGTCAGTCTGCCATCCTGGAGACGCCGTCAGCTTTCAGAGAAGATAGAAGTAAACACTCAGAACTCACGGCGCTGCAAGAGATAGAGAGAGACCATATGTGAGAAAACATCTCCAACACGTTACTCAAGAGCATGCCGAATTTTACACCGTCATGACAAAAAAAAAAGCATGAGCATGTGACAGTCTGCCTCTATCTTATTCCTGACTGCAGCATCGTTAAAGAATAACTGCTGACGCCTTGCATCATGCATTGCTCACAATAATTACAACACACTCACTCGGTCTATACTCGGTCACTTGACATCTACCTAGGAGACTACAAGCATACACACTGTGTTACTCACTAAACCAAACTCTCTAAAATATAGACCCTGGAGAACGACACAAGTCATGTGTAACATGGGTATATTTACAGCATGGGTATATTTTGTATTAGTCAAAAAAAAAAAAAAAGTTAATGCCAAAAATCATTAAGATATTATGTAAAGATCATGTTCCATTAAGATATCTTGTAAACGTCCTGCTGTACATATACCAAAACTTACTTTTCCATTAGTAATATCATATGCATTGGATATTGTGACCTCCAGGGTAAGCTCCTGATATATACCAGTAATGATCCCAATAAATAAATCATACACATGTAATTAATGCAGTACTCCAGAGAATACATACAATATAAACCAGAAAACACAGTTCTCATTTATGTTTTACTTAGGATTCAGAGGTGTCTCCTAAATGACAGAAACTGTTGAAAACAGTAAGAAATAAGTAATAAAATGAATGTGGAGAGGAGCTCATTTAGCATTTGGTCTCGTGATATTTTGCAGCAAAATGTCATGTTTGTTCGCTCTCCAATAGTCTCGTTTTCTGAACGAAACAAACGAGAATATAAAGAGAGTTTTTTATTTATTTACTTATACGTTTTTTTTTGTTTTTTTTTTACTTTTTCTTTAATATTGCAGCAGATATAGTGGTTATCTTGAAGCCCAAAAATGTTGTCTAGGAAGGAAGCAAGGCAGCTCCCTGGGTTTTGAAACACAGCCCGAGACAGTGAAGGGAAGTGTTTCTCAATATGTGCGAGTAAAGACAGAATACAGTGTTTAACTGTGTGACAAAATAACCATTCAAACTAAAATCCTGTATAGCAATGCAAAGCAACTGCATTCAGACGAATGATATTGTTACAAAGTTCAGTTACAGTAATTGTACAGTAGTATACGAGATCCAAATCAACTGTTTTTACACTTATAACAGATAAAAGTCTCGTGTTTATCCGGATATTGTCATCAGGTGACTGTATGGCATTCTTTCTCTTCTGAATCAGTTCAAACCTGCTGAACTGAACTTCAACAAAAATACTCACCAATAGCTTGATTCGCGCTAAAGTCATTCTTCTCGTAGCTGCTCTTCACTGACAGACAATAACAACACACTCTCAGTACACATGATGACTTCTGTAGGCATCGGAGTAACACAATCTGTAGCCTGAACGCATTAGGAACATAATAACACGACTTCAAATTAAAAGCCTCAAAAGTTAAGTTAAAAGTCATGTAAGCAAAACAGAGGGAAATACAGATTTTCTATTTCGAAAAAAGAGATTGTAATCAACAGATGATTTTATAGAAATAATTTTAATTATGTAAAGTTACTTGCATGGTTTCGCAACCCGCCATGAAATCAAGCGAAGTTGTTACTTGTATGGCTTTTATTTTGAAACATCGCCATTGGAGCGTCGCATGCTTTTCTGTGTTCAGAGGACTGGAGATCTAGAGTCTTGTGTGATTACAGGTACGGGCTTTTTAAGCAACATTAGCTTTTTTAATATGTAGCTATGATTTTAGTAAGGGTTTAATGAGCTGTTTTCGGTGGCATCTTGTCGATCTTTTCGGTAAACGACACTAAATGTATGTTATTACATGCACACACGTGGATAAAGCTGGACTAACCTTAGTGTCTATAAGTTACTTGTTATAATCTTGATTTAAAAAAAATACTTATTAGTAATTTGATATGCTTTGAATGATTTATAATGTTGCAGCTTCAACATAATCTGTATTAGATTAGATGAATCATCTGTTATTTATGCCCCCATATAGTCAGATATAACAGTATTAAAAAATTCAGGCCTAATAAAGTCAAGTTAATGAACTCGTAAAATGTCACAGAGAATTTTATTTCAGCTGTATGTATATGTATAAATGGCTAGAATTCGTTTTTTTGTGAGTGCATGTTTTTAATTCTAAAAACCAAACTAAATTCATTGGTAGGAACTCTGATTTATATAAAATAAGTTTGAATATATAATTATGCTTTCAGTTTGTTCATACGATGGCTGATGATGGTCCAGCAGAAGATTATCCCACTGAAATTGAGGAAAACCTGAATGATTTTGAGTCCTCTTTGAGCTCTGTTCAGAAAATGGTCCAAACACTTGTGTCTGTATCCAGAAGTGACAATTTACTTCAAGTATGTAAAAGCAAATGCACAAATCAACAGTTATATGAACATTATCACGTATGAATGACTATAAAACTCTTATTTTTTTACCCCCTTCAAGCTGGATCCTCTAGATCGAGCTAAACTGGATCTGATGTCTGCATACGCCCTCAACTCAATGTTCTGGAGTAAAACCTTTCACCTTTATGTCTTACTTTCACGTTAAGTAATAAAACTTAACCGGTTATGACAAGATTTCACTTTCTTTCTTTTTAGTGTATCTGGTGACACAAGGAATCAATCCGAAAGATCACGGCATTAAACAAGAACTGGTAAGATAAGTTTGTCATTTTACTTATTCATAGTAACTTTTCATAAAAACCTTTTTTCTACACTTTAGGATGCAAATTCTGCCTATAAACCTCAATTTGCACTTAAACAAGAATATTTATTTTAAAATGTGCTGAGGCATGTATTAAATCTGTGAGCAGAAATGCAGTGTGTGAAGGTAAAATGTATTATGAAGGAATGTGATGTTTATTCTGAATAAGTGAGAAGGCAGCTAACACCGTCCTTCACCCAACAGGATAGGATCAGGACGCACATGAACAAAGTCAAAGAGATCACGGACAAAAGAAAAGCTGCACGTCTGGACAAAGATGCAGCGTCACGGTTTGTTCGGAATGCATTGTTTGACGCAGAGGACAAGAAAAGAAAAGACTCTACTGAGCATCCTCGCAAAGGAAAACACATACGGTTTTCTTGATTGAACTGACTGGTGAAGCATTGAAATTCATTGAGAAACTGCATAAGAAGTCTGTTGTTTGCCCGATGACCTGTTATGATGCTGTGTTGAGTAGCAAGATTGGGAATAGTTTCAAACTAAACAAGAAACCCATTATAAGTTACAGGTATTATTTTTTTTTAAATAGTTTTATTTAGTTGCATTTAAAGATATTTTTTTTTCTTTTGAATCTTGAGTATGTTTTATATCTGTGGCCACATAATCAGAAATGTGGACCATAATACCAGTCCCATTAAAACTACTAAATTCTCTCTTTGTCGTCA
This sequence comes from Enteromius unitaeniatus, assembly GCA_032359435.1. NCBI lineage: Eukaryota > Metazoa > Chordata > Actinopteri > Cypriniformes > Cyprinidae > Enteromius > Enteromius unitaeniatus. The sequence continues at coordinate 773,385 of JAUMHI010000054.1, read as the reverse complement.
GTTCATTTGCAAGTACTGCTTTCTTATGATTCCTCATTTTTAGAATGAGATGAAATGCATCTCAGTGAATCCAGTTTTTTTTTTTTCCTAGAAAAAAAGTCACAGTGAAATGTATAGTTGGCCTGTTTGTAACAAGTGAAAGACAGCTTCCTTGGTATATGTGAATATCTGTATAGATGCAAAAAGATCCAACAACGGAGATGTAAACTGAGCAATTTTCACAGGTATGTGATGAATAGAAATATAAACTTTTTTCTTATATGTGTGTACTGTGTAGTTATGTATAAATACATATGCATGTATTAAATATATTAAATACATTAAATTAATTTTATATTACTATAGACATGTAAATGCATGCAAATATTTGCAAAAAACACTGTATATGTGAGATTATATATACATAATAAATATACACAGAACACATATATTCTGCAAACAAAAACGTTTATTTTGGATGCGATTAATCATTTCATAGCACTAATATATATATATTTATACAGGTCCTTATAAAAAAATTAGCATATTGTGATAAAGTTCATTATTTTCTGTAATGCACTGATAAACATTAGACTTTCATATATTTTAG
>JAUMHI010000054.1:752377-767962 GCA_032359435.1 Enteromius unitaeniatus | reverse complement strand
TGAAAGTCTAATGTTTATCAGTACATTACAGAAAATAATGAACTTTATCACAATATGTAAATTTTTTGAGAAGGACCTATATAACAACTGCATTACCACATCTGATTAAAACACTGAGTAGTAGGAAACGTATGCAGACTTTGTTCAGAGACCTTTAAAGCATCTAAAACTAACAAACACAGATTATTTTGTGGACACAACTCTTAAGGACAAAGCTGAATTTACTATTGTGTTGTATAGGAGTTTGTTGGCGTTCTTCAAGACACAAGTTTGGCGATCTGCACGTTTTGCCAAAGTGTTCTAATGAGGTACAATAGAGTACACAAGAGTTTTTCTTCCGCTATCACACATCTGCGCTTTGTTTCCCGGTGGACCGAAAATAAACGCGTCAGTCATGCCCCACGGAAATCCGCTCAAATTCAACCATTCAGATGATGACTTCGACACTGCTGAAGTGTTTCCAGAAAAGTGTACCATATGCGTCATACGTTCAGCCAATGCTCCATAGGCTTGACGTCTGAGGCTGGGACTAAATGACTGGTAACAATTGAATTTCAAAATTGGTTTGCAACTACATTTTGTGTGACAGTGTCACAACCTATCCCTTTAATATAATATTTAATATTATGATGGGAATGGGATTGAGAAAGAACCAAACCAGGACTCATACTTGGGTCTTGTAAGCCCTTTTTATTCAGATAAAAATCGTTTGAATGCATATAACTTCACAATTCTAGGACCTTCAGAAGAGAACATGTGATAGCATTAACTATTTGTTTATTTGTTTATTGTTTGGCTGCAGAAACCAGTTGGGTGACAAATGTTATCCTTTGTGCATCCTATTTGTGTATACTGTCCAAAGTGGCATGTTTCCTGAGGCTAATGACAAACTAATGGCATTCTTGGAAATTTAGGGTCAGCAAGTGTACTCTGCATTAATAATGGTGTCAGTGACATTAGGCATGTGTGGGGTTGAACTGGGGCATAGAGGTGTGGAAAGTAAACGCCTGTCTGTGCTGAAAGAGGCTCAGGTGATCTGTCAAAGAACTTTTTACTGCCTGTAAAACTACAACCATGATAGCCAAGAGTCACTCTTTCCAATCCGCATTCATAACCTGACACGGTGAGAAATTAATGACAGCCACTGCTGATGGTATTGTAACTGGCAAATGATTTAACTTTTAAGTAGTTCACTCAAAATTTAAATTAGCTGTACCAACTCTCATGTTGTTGTTCATGCGCACCTACTTTTATGGAATTTTCATTGTTTTCTTGATAGGTGAACTCAAGTCACATGTAAATGAATGCTTTGTACAAAACAGAAAACAGGAAAATATAGTAAGAGTGTTAGGTACTGTTGTCAATTATGAAACAACAGTTTCAGATGAAAAGCAGCTCGAAGAAAATATAATTATTCAGCTCAGATCAGATTCAGTGTTTATTCAGTTCAGTTTAATAACAGTGTCAAAGTAAAATTTATGAAACAAGTTCAAAATCAGTAATACTGGACAGTATTATCATCTCAAAAATTCGCTATCAGTAAAACGTTTGGACACCAGCTCATTCTTATAGGCTACTATTTACCAATTGGAAGTACAGTTGTCAACATTTGAAGTGTATCAAAACCTTTCAACAAAGTTTCCCTTAAAACTAAAACCAAGATTTCTTCTTGTCTTTGAACAACTTTAATGACCTTTTTGATCCAAATTGTTGACTACTGTATACTGGACAGTTGTTGACTGCTTTTACCTTATTCTCCATTCCAATTTCTTTGTCATAATAATTAAAAAATATATATATATTTTATGTTTTTAGTAGTGCTGTCAAACGATTCATCGTTACAATCATGTGTAATCGCATGCAAAATTAGTTTTTGTTTTCATAATATATGTGTGTGTAACATATATTTATTACAAACACACACAGTATTTATTTTGTAAATATTTACGTGTATATACATTTCTATATATATATTCCAAATCTTTATATTTTATATATAAATATATGTCTTTTCTTAAATATATACATGCATATGCTTGTATATATATATATATATATATAGAGAGAGAGAGAGAGAGAGAGAGAGAACACACACATATTATGTAAGAAAAACAAAAAGTTATTTTTAATGTGATTTAAAATGTCATGAATGTCATTTTTTGAAAGCACTATTTTGTTTAGTAAATTTTTTTTTAAATTTATTTAAATTATTATTTACAAAAAATACTTGCATAACTTCAGTCATATGTGCACAAATCTTTATTTTTATACGTTGTTGTATCAGATAATGAGATAATCTGGTCACAGTCCTGGTGCATTGCTTTGTGGCATATATATATATATATATATATATAGTACTCCATGCAGTGTGCCCTGAATTTTTTTTAAGAACTTTTAGCTAGTAAATGTGTTGTTTTAAACCTTCCCTGTGTGTGATGAACAGAAAAAACAGAGGAAGTAATGGGAATAACCCTGTCTGCATGGGATGGCCTCCCCTCTCTCCCCGTCTAATCACTGCTCTGACCTCACCGCGGCTGTTGTTGGCTCTAAATAAATGGTTGGGGCCTGGACATGAGTGATGGAGCAGAGCCTGACCCAGGGGCTGTTTACACTAGCACACCAAACATTCTTCACCCTCATTTGCGCCACCTTCCATTCACCTTGTTTGGTGTAGACGGATAGATTAATCAGGATAAGAGACTTTTATTTACCCTCACTGGACTGAGTGGGACAAATTACTTTTGAAAGTCAGACTCGGTTGTGAGCCTGGTCCCCTCCGCAGAACCTGAGGGTGCTCAAGCATCAGCCCCTCCTATCGCTCTCTTTTACTCCCACTCACAGGGCTTTTGCATTAAGAGGAAATTACAGCATGCTGAAGACACGTGTGCAGGGTTTTGATCTGAGACGTGACCTTGTGTTCGCATCTGCAGCTCCGTGGATTGTGAAATTACCTTTTATTAGATTGATTCATTGCCTGTGATAATGTACTGATGTTTTATATGGATAGTTCTGTCATATTCATGTCATCGTTTACTCACGCTTTGGAACAGAAAAGATAAAAAGTCCATACAATGAGAATCAGTGAAAACAATGTTATTTTGATCCCTTTTACTTTTAAATACTGAAAAAACAAACTCAAATTCAGAACAAAAAACAGAACAGAATAGGAAAAAAAATGCTGATTGGCCTAATATTGGCTAATTTATGCATTCCTAAAATGGCAAAGTAACGTATCCAAAATGTATACTTTAACTTGCAAGGTACATAGCAGAGGGAAAATATGTTCCAATACTCCATTTAATGTAAAAAAACTAAATTAAAATTAAAAAATACTATAAAAGGATTTGATGTATATTCTGTATATTTACATGCAACAGTTTGTTCAAATATAAATTGACAACAAACATAAACAAGTATTTATATTTTATATTTACAGAATAAAACTATTAAAAACAGCCTCATGCAAAGCATTCTGGGAACCAGAAATCCTCATCAACCTTTTTCTGTTTCTTTTTTTCCCCCAGAAATGCTTTTCTGTTAATGCAAGGCTGTTATTCTATTTATTTTTTCTGTAAAGATAAAAACTTTTTAGTGTTTCACATTCAAACAAACTGTTTCCAATATATTAAACAAATTTAAATCTACAGTAAGTTACTGGCAACCAGCTGCCAGTACTACTATAATTTCTACAGAAATATTTAGCAGTATATGTTTCTGTCGCAATTTAGGTGTACTAATACATTCACTGATGTAAAAGAAAATGCCTGGGTCATTTAAAAAAATAAAGTAGAGTTCTTCACATTACAAATGGTTGTTGAAAGCAAAAACCATGCTAAAATACTGTTTAAAAATCATATCTTGTGAGAAAATGTGATGTAGTACAGCAAAAGAGACACTAGTTTTGGAATCAACAACCAAATTTAAGAAGAAACATTATTGTAGTATTCATTCAGCAAATACTGTATGATGCAGAGCGGTGTAATCATTGTTTTATGTTTGAAAAATCATTTTATGAACAAACAGTTTATTTGTTACTTTGTTACATTCTGCAGAAGAAAGAAAGTCATGAATTTTTTAGCAATACGAGGGCGAGCAAATGATGACAGAATGTTCATTTTTGGGTGGACTATTCCTCTAGGACTGTGTGATGCATTGAACAGATTGTAACTTAAATATGATTTTTATGGTTAGTCACAAGAGACTCTTCCATTTTTAATCATTTAAATGTGTGTAGGCCAACCTGTTATATTTAAAACCAAACCTGTGTGAACGCCGACCAAATGCCTGTTTGAGTTTTGAAATTCTGCCAAGCTTTCAAAGTGCACAGCCCTTCCTAAAGGTCCTCCTTCATAATGGATCTTGCATGCTGAGGTGGTGCGTAATGGATTCGATCCAAGACAGTGGTTTATTCAGCAGTCTTAGTGGGAGCGAACCGCAGCTGTCGCTACACATATTTCCTGAGGAACGTTTCTGCCTTGTAGCTGAAGGCCGTGAATGCAGATTTCTCCCAAATGACAGATTATAGGTTTTAAGGAACATCTGTATACACACACACTGCAGAGGGAAGTGTGTGTTGTGCGTTTGTAAGGGAGATGAGCGGGATCAAGTCGGTCCTGTGACTTCCATTCAGTTAAACGACAGCTGGCTTTAGCAAAGCAGCTGACAAACATTTCTCTTATGGCCATTATGCTTTAAACAGTGGCTTTGCACATTTACATGTCTGCCACATGCTCACCATACACTTCTGTACGTGACCTCACTCCAAGTCACTCCAAGTGACTGTCTAATCATTTTCATTATCAGTTATGAACAATTTACATATGGTTAGAGTCTGTATTTATTGCCCTATATTCATGGCATGTGTGTTTTATGTGTTTTTTTTCCCTTTGGTGTAACTCTTGAAAATCTATTCAAGTTTATTATAGCTATATATCTAAAGGCAAATTTAATGAAGTCAGCAACTGCTTACAGTAGAGAAAGATTATGGGGGTTTAATATGGGGTTATTTTTGTGTCTTTATTATTCAAACAAAAATACTGTGTTTGAGAGTAAAACTAATTATTTTGTAATTAAAAAATAAAAGTTTGCAAAATAAATAACAAAAATAAAGAAATTGATAACAAAAGTATTTGCAGTGCATGTACTTTTCTTTACAATCTTTATTTTTCTTTGCGCACTTCAAACACTTTTCATCGCGAAACCACACATTTTGCTCTGCTTTCTTTTTTTGCGAGTCTAAAATTTTTGTTTGTGAGTTAAAAAGTTTTGCTTGCGAGTGAGCCGTATCTCAGTGGGCGGTCTCTACCTACCAGGATTAAAAGGCCTTTTTCTATTGGTCACTCTCGATTGAAGTGACCAATTATTTTTGTTTGAATAATAAAGACACAAAAATAACCCCATAGTTTAAGAGTTCAGGAAGTTTATTAACAGTTTATCAAGTAATCATGTTACAATCAAGGGCTCGGTTTGAGGAACCTATACTGTACACGGTAGTCTAAAGTCTGAAGGTATCAGATATTGAATTATGTGTGGGTTAAGAACGCCACTCATCATGTGTTTGCAGTGATTTATTTGAGTGAAGTGATTCCTCTGTTCAGTGGTGTTAGCAGAGTTTGAAGGCTACTGAAAGGTGCTCGGTCAGCACTGAATGTCAGGAGAGGCTCTCTTCCCTGTGTGATGTTTGTGTTTTATAGCAGTATGTGGGAAGCTCGTATTGAGTGGGCTCAGTGTTGATGTGAGTCCACTGTAACTGTGGTTAAGGGTGTAGTAAACCCGGGGCCCTTCACTTTTATGATCTGAATGAAGTAGCTGGAAAACACTGTTGGGAAGAACAGCAAGCACAGCCTCAAACACACTGCCAACAAAACTGCATTGATAGATAGGGATAGAACTATCTAATGCAGAATTTTAAATGGTTTTCAAATTCTCACGCTGACATATGCCTGCCATTCGTTTTTTAAAATATCAACATTGCTACTTTATAATGAATCAGAGAGAAACACAACAAATAAATGTATTATATTTATTATGTTCTGAAAGAAGATATATGCTGTGTGACATAAAAATATTTATATGTATTATTACACCACAGTATACAATCAAACACGTGACAAACTGACTTTCAACTTTTCAGAAATAAAGGTACGAAAGCTGTCACTGGGGTGATATGCTTTCAAAAGGGTCATGTTTGTACCTAAAAGTACATATTAGAACCTAACAGGTACAGAAGTGCACCTTTGAAAAGGTACCAACGCAGTGACAGCTTTTGTACTTTTATTTCTGAGAGTGTATAATTTCTTAAAAGATATAATGCATTACAAAATCAACAACAAAAAGTCTTTTAAGAAGAAGAATCTCTTCTCAACAGTGCTGAGACACTAGATTAGGGCAGAAAACGAGCACTAGGTGGTGCTCTAAGACAGCTTATTTGTGAACAGCTGCTCTGTTGGCACACTACATGAGGCTGGTATGCTTCTCAACCTCTAAAACTGTAAACAAATTAACACAGAGTCTGGTGACAATTATGCGAATTACAATAAATAACTGCATGAATGCCAGTAACAGTTGAAGCAATCAGATTCATTTCACTGTTTAGTGGAGTTACAACATAACATTTTTTCACTCTTAAGTCTTCTTTTTCAAGGAGAAACATTGACTTCCCACATTGCTGGAATGTAAATTTCCAGTTTAAGCCCTACAAAATTTATTACATTTTCTCAAGAAAATGACAGGGCTTGTGCAAAAACAGTGTTGATGGCCTACTGGCCCAATGATAATCTGACCTGTAGATATACCTGGGATCCATTAATCAGTATAAGTGTATGTTTTTTTTATTATTTAAATGTTCAATTTCTAAATAATTTTGGATATGCTAGTTAAAAATGTAAATATGATTGTTCAGTTAATAAGAGACCTCAATAAGCTAAATGATTCAAAATATTTCTAACAAATGTTCATATACACTGAATAAAATTTTTAAGGTAGGTGGTTGCAATCAATTTGTTTTAGCTACATTTAAATAAACAAATTTAGGTGACTAACCTCTGACAAAATATATTTAAATGTAGCTAAAATAAATTGATTGCAACCACTTACCTTAAAAAAATGTCTGCAGCTTCAATTATATAATCGCATGGCAAAATATTTTCCTACCAAATTTCCTACCATAAATATATAAAAACATAATTTTTAATTATGCATTGATTATAACTTAATTTAAGTTATTATTATATATTTATTTTTTGCTCGCTTAGATTACAAATTTTCAAATAGTTGCACCTAATGTGGTCCTTTCCTAACAAACCATACAATCAATGGTAAGCTTATTTTTTTTCAGTTTCTAGATGATGTATAAATCCCAATTTCGGACATTGACCCTTGTGACTAGTTCTGTAGTCCAGGCTAACATATATAGTATATAGAAAGTGTCACACAGAGAATTCTGAGAACTATAAGATGACATCTCTTCCAAACACTAAAATGACTAGAAATAGTTTTTTTTTAACCTTTTAGTATAGTGATGCAGTTTACCATTAAGCAATTAACCATGTTTGGTCTTTTTTATATGAGCTGAGCAATAATAATGCAAGCACCTCTAATAACATAGATAGATATAATCAGATTACTTTTCAAAGTAAGGTAGCACATTATATCAAAAGTAACTTTCCTCAATTCATCCTTGCAATGAATGACCAACTATTAAATTTCACTCTTGTAAAATTGCTCGTAGGCCTGTTTAGCCTCTATATGGGTTTTAACAGGTGCTCTTTAACACTTCTATGCCTGAAAGCGTCGATGCCCATGTTTACTTTGAAGACAGTTTTGATGGAATGTTTCTGTGGGGCACACGGTCCAATGAAACCCTTATCTTTAACAAACTATGCAGTGAAAGCCGTGCTTCCCCTCTGACTGGGCTTGAATAGAGACAAATGATTCCTGCATGTAGGAGGGCCTGATGTCTCATGTGGAGGTTTGGAAAGGTTCTCAGCGAGACAGCTGCTGTCTAGACTGTCACCCTGACTTCTCACGCTTTGGCCGTAGGGCCAGATCTGAAGAACAGCACTCGACAAGAAGCTTAACTGATCCTCGCGGCCTGTAAGATTATCTGCTGTCCTTTAAACATCCTACCTCTGTGTCTTACCTGCTTCTGGAGCAAAAGAAAATGCAAGCAAAAGAGCTCATGTGACGCCTGAAGCCACTACACCTGAATGCAGACTCTTTCTCTGTGACACTGTAGAAGTGTGATGCAGCTTGACCTAATATCAAAGTGCCACAGTCATTGTTTGATAATAAAAAGTACATATTTCTGCTACCTAATTTTGCACTTTGTAAGACAAGTCATTTTAGCAGTCTTGGATATGGAGAAGTAGGAGTGACACTTAAAAATAACATTAAAGGTGCTCTATGCGATGTTGCAGGATTTTAGCTCGATTTCATTTTTATCTCAAACCGTAGATAAAACCCAAAACATTTTAATTGTATGATGAAAAACGATTTCCTTACTGTCCTTTGTCAGTTTGTCAAATGCATTGTTTTATCTATTTGTGTTAAAAAATGCCATTGGCCAGTTCACCCATAGTAGAAAAACCAATCCACTTTTGACTTTATCCCAAAGAATACAAACACTTAATGTTTTCAGACACATAATTGCATGTTATTTACAATTAAATAAAAATACAATGTACAGTTAAACTTAAAGGGATAGTTCACCCAAAAATAAAAATTCTGTCATCATTTTCTCAACCTCAAGTTGTTCTAAACCAGAATGAGTTTCTTTCTTCTGCTGAATGAAGAAAGATATTTCAAAAAAGTGGTTAACCAGACAGTTGACAGTAACCACTAACATCCATAATATATATATATATATATATATATATATTTTAGTGGTGGGCCGTTATCGCCGTTAACATGCTGCATTAACATACTCTTATCGTGCAATAAAAAAATATCGCCGTTAATCTATTCACAAAGTTGTGTTGGGAGCTGGGTCTATACTGCTTTTACCTTGATATTTTAGCGCTGATGTATACCTAGCTGAATTGCACTGTAGGCCTATTCGGACGGGACTAGTTTTCAAAACTACTGTACGTGTGAGATTCGATTCTTATCACCTGTCGTCCGTGATCTTCATGTACCATTTCTGACGGGACTAACACCTCCATGTTTATTACAGAGGTGAAAGGATCTGTTTTGTACATCTGGGCGTCACAGAGATCATGTGCTCTGTATGCGTGCATTGCTATAGTCATTCAGATTCATTACAATTAGTACAATTTCAAATACCATGGTGAAGCTAAATGGCTAGTAAACATGTTTAATTTTGATAATTAAAACATATGTAATCTTACCTCTGATACTGATATTACAATAGCCAGTCTTAACAGTTTAAGTGATCTGGATCTTTATTTGTATTTAGTTATTTCTTTTATATATCAAAATATATTAAATGTGCGTGCGGTAAGAGCATATACGGCATATCACGTTGGTTAAAACACAAGGAAACGTTATGAAAAATAGACACAGACATTGCATTCGTACTCTAGAATTATCACAGAGGGTGTGAGAGAAAAACACAGACATGGCAGATTTGGATGGGATTAAAATCACCAAGTACGTCTGTGAAACAATACATTCTCTAACGACCCCCTGTAAAACTAGTCCCGTCCTTTACTTTTAGTCATTATTTAGGTAGCACACATATTCTGAATGCCTTTGGCAGAATTTAAATGAGCCATTTTAATCTAGATTAATCTAAAAAAATCTTATCTATATCTATATCTATAAAATGTACCATATATATAAATATTCTTCAAATGTTCATTTGTGTTCAACAGAAAACAGGAATTCATACAAGTTTGCAGCAACATGAGGGTGAGTAAATGATGACGTCATCAGAATGAAAAGTTATTAAAATATGATGATTCCAAATGCACAAAGTCCACTTGCCTCTTTAAGTACACTCAAGTGGCCTTTTATGTAAGTTACAGTACAGTACATTTTCTGCTGGTACAAGAGTTCTTGTCCACAAAGGCTTGTGGGCCAATGACATATAAAGCCTGATAAAATCATCAAAACAGACATACCACCTCAATTTGGCTAGAAAGACTTGCTAATCAAGTCTACAGCTGTTATTCCTGCTTAAGACCAGAATGGCTAACAATAAAACTACATATTGCACAAAAAGAATCAAATCTGCAAATGCTGATTCAGGCCCAGATCGGTGTAAAGAGGTCTAAATGAGGACTGGCAATGCAACTGTCACATTCTCAACCCCCTTCCTGTTTTTCCTGCACAATGAGCAAAGCTATTAAAAGCAGCCCTGCCAATAGTAGGAAATACCACAGCTGATGTGAGCTGCCTGAGTGGCTAATGGTGATTATGCTTGATTTAAGCCCAACGTGTCATTAACTAATCGAGCGGTATTTTCCCCAAGTTCTGCCCCTTCAAAGGAGCCCATTATACTTCAAGAGAGAGTAAACAGCCGGTCCCTAAGAAGCATGCTCTCTGGAGTTTAAAGAAACATCATCTATCACTCTGCCAGGCACCTGCAGGTGTGACCTTGCTCTCTCAACACAGCTGACACCCAGGAGAGCCATCTCCCTGCCCTCTTCAGGCTGATGGAGAGGTCAAATGGAAAGCATCTTGGGCAATCCGTCAAGTGGCTTCAGGCGGATACACGGTTTGTGACGTTCAAGGTATAGGTCAGAAACATACCCTTCAACTGTTGCTCTGCCATGACAGTGGTTGACCTTTCAGGGGAAAATTGACTGTAGAAGAAGCCATGCTACGCTATAGCCTAAAACATATGTGTTGCATTCAACAACCATTAACATAAAATAATAAATAAATAATAGAAAAGTAAAAACAAACAAACAAGGTTTAATTTACTTTTTATTATTATTATTATTATTTTTATTGTTACTATAATTATTATTATTTTTCAGTTAAGGTCTGGCATGAAATGGAAATGTTCAAATGCATGCTATTTTTCTTTTTTTTTTTTTCTAAATAAATGGATCTTTCCATGAATCTACAAACTTCTTTCTGGGGATTTATGCAGACATTTTAAGGGGGGTTAAGTACTGACACAAATACAAACAAACTGACTACCACAAACCCTGGTAAATCAGTTTGCATGATTTATTAAATAAACTCAAATATTCAAATATTTTGTGTCAGAAAGGAACACTCCAAAAAATGTCAGCCACAAAAATGACATGCCATGAAAAAAAATTTTATCGCTAGTTTAGTATTTTAGAATAGTATTTTACTTTATTTCTTTTACGTCAAAAGAGGAATTGCTTGTGTAAGCTGTTAGTAAATTTAAGTCTTGTTTTCTAAATTTATCAAAATAAATAAAGTTGTTTTTTGTTTAAAACAAGAACAAATCTATCTGTCCAATTTATAAGAAAAATAAATTTTAAATGGAACACAATTTTTGGTCCCACTAAGTACTATGTACTTACATTTAAATTAATAATTTGATACAATGCACTTATTGTGTAGATACATGTTTTTACATTGTACTTATATTTAAAAAACAAAAATCTGTGTAATTACATAATTAATTAATTGTTGTAATTACATTTATAATTACATTGTTGACCCATCTCTTACACCTTAACACACCCTTAAACTTACCCATACCACTAAACTTGTCCCTAACCTTACCCATATCCCACCTCATTAGCCATTAAAATGTTTTGGGTTCGACTTTATATTAGGTGGCCTTAACTACTATGTAAGTACACAGTAATTAAGGCCACCTAATATAAAGTGTGACTGTGTTTTGCAATAAAATATAAACACAATACAAGTACATTGTATGTATTTATAATAGTTAAGAGCTAATATATAGTGTGACCAATTTTTTTTTTTAAATCAGAAAACAAGCCTTAATATCTTAATATGTGATTAATTACTACTTCTTATAAATGCCTAATTTTCTTGTGGTATATGCATGCTAACAAGTAACTAGTTAAGACTGCCCAAGATAAAGTGTTACCCTAAATGCAAAACATAAAGGAATGTTAAAATTAAGACTGTTATTAAGAACATTATTTTTTTTTAAGAATAATAATGTACAATATTAAATAAAACAAATGTTATCGAGGTAAATAGATTAAATTTAGATTTGATTTTCACAGTGAATTACGTACATGTTGGCATTGAGGATGAAAAGGTGGTCTTTTATGTCATTTTGGCCGAATATGTCCTTGCATTCCAGTCATGAAAATGTGTTGGTTTATGTGCAGGTATGAAACAGAGTTCAATTTTCGAGAATTTTGTGAGGTCCAGGGGTGCAGTTGGGTAAACAGTGCTGAACAGCCTATGCTGTGTCCCTGAGACAGAAGCCAAGGTGACACCAACAAGGCAGCTCACACACACACACACACACACACACACTGTGTGAGAGCGAACACCATGTGTGAACTCCATGTGCCAGGATCTACACACAGGGTTGAGGCACCTGCCCACCCCAGCGGAGGTGTTTCAATAATACCAAGGCCAAATACCTCCCTGCTAATATTGACTCAGAGAGTGGAAAGGATATTGATGGGTCTTGTGTGTGTACACAGGAAGAACTGGCATTGTATCGGAAGCTCTCTTTTCTGCTGAGAGACCTCTTTATCAGTGTCTGTATGCAGAGAGCTTATGTAAAGTTGAGTTTCAGATAACGTGCTGTGAACAACACAGCAGATGCACTGTTATGCTATTTGCTTAAACGATAAGCCAGCAAACTGAAAGAGTTGCAGACCTACATGTTTTTGCAGACATCAGGTTTCACTTAATTTCCTATATTTCCAAATAAATCATTGCTGGAATACATTAAATTAATTACTTACTTCATGTTCTTTTTTATTTATTTTATTTTATTTTATCCTGAATCTCGCAAATGTTCTTGAAAATGTCCAAGTCACATTTTTAGCTCAGACTTATATAGAATATTACCTGTAAGTAAGTAAATAAGAGGGAAAAACACAATTACCAGCACCACTTTAGATTAGGGAACACACATTCACTTTTCCACTCTTTCCATAAAAAAATTACTAATTTGCTGCATATAAATAGTTATAGATAGTGTTGTCTTTTGAGACCAGGTTTTTTCCCAATGTATTCAGAGGGCAGACAGCAAGATGATCAAGGGGTGATGCATACCTCTCTTGTGTGGTTGATTACATGGTCAACATGTATTAACTATACCTATTAACTAATATTAAACAAATGATTTTAATAATGCATACTGTGTGTCTGAGCTCAAACACCATTTGAACGAAATCTGCAAAACAGAGTCATTCAGACTCTAGCACAGGAAGTAAGTTTCTCTCACTGCCTGCAAAGTTACCAGGGGAGTGTATTTAGTGGTCATGAAGCCAGTGAGGAACTGCTCTCCCCGTACACATGCTGAGAAAACAGCCACTAATAACAAACCAAACAATAGTGCCGATAAAACCACATGCCAATGCACACAATCCTTGGCAAAATAATTGTGTGAGAGTTGTTTGAGTTGAAAACAGTGCAATCTGAACTCTTTGTTAAACACGCTTGTGTAATTAACAACATCTGCTACAAGAGGGAAGGGTTTGAAAACAAGTGAGCCCGAATTTTTTTCTTTCTTGCCCTTTTTAAATGAGTGCATTATTTCACTTTTCCCATCAGCACATATGGGAAATGTAAATCATGGGTGTCATGTCTCTTTCTAAAGATGGTTTCAGTGTTTTTTTTCTGTAAGCTCATGTTTACTGCACTCAGGGTCACCGACTAAATGACTGGATCACTCAAATAGGATTATGCTGAAGATATTTTTGTCCAGAATGTAACAGAACTTGTAAATGTTACAATACACTTGTTCATATGAGGCTTTGAAATGTGGTTTGCCTGCATTATTGTGCAATACATAATGTGCTATTGTGTGGCTATGTTACCATGACTCTCTGAAATGATATGTTTTCATGTGTCTTGACTGTTTTGATGGATCTGGTTTGTACATCCACTTAGGGTTGTAGATTCAAGTCTCATTTTTGGCTTTTATGGCTCTGCCAGCTAATTTTTGACATTAGGTTTTTAAATGTATAAAATAAAATAAATAACAAAAATAGACATCATATCACATGAAAATTAACTAGGAAGTCACTAGCAAAACAATCACGTGCTCCCACTTCAGCATACAATATATTTGGGGTCAGTAAGATTTTTTCTTCTTACCCTAACCCTTACCAAGCATTTATTTCATCAATGAACAATGCAATAATAATAATAATAATGATAAATAAATGAATAAATCAGATAAAATAGAATTTTTTAGCAGCCATTACTCCATTTTTCAATGATCCTTTAGAGATCATTATAATATGCTGATTTGCTGCACAAAAAACATTCCTTATTATTACTGTAGCAGTTGTTCATACTTTTGTTTTGTTCATACATTTTTAAGTTATTATTTTATGAAAATGAAGATCTACAATTTATTAGAAATAAAAATCTATATAATATAATATAATGACCCTGGACCTCATCGGGGTAGTTTTTTTGAAACTGAGATTTATACATTATCGCAAATTCCATACTTTCAATTGATGGTTTAGTTTGTTAGGACAGGACAATATTTGACAGAGATACAACTATTTGAAAATCTAGAATCTGAGAGTGCAAAAAAAAAGGAAATTGCCTTTAAAGTTGTCCAAATGAAGTTAGCAATGCATGTTGCCAATCAAAAATGAAGTTTAGATATATATATGGTAGGACTTTAAGAAAATATCTTCAAGAAACATGATCTTTATTTAATATCCTAATTTTTGCCATAAAAGAAAAATTTAGAATTTTGACCCAAGCGTTACTGTAGATATGGGAGCCTCTGACGGAGGCGGGAAATGCAACTACTGCAAGTGCGAGAGCCTCTAACGGAGGCGGGGAATTACAGTTACTGTAAGTGTGAGAGCCTCTAATGGAGACGGGGTTTAGGAGCCTCTAATGGAGGCGGGGAATGAGGCTACTGTAAGTGTGAGAGCCTCTAACGGAGACGGGGAATGTAGCTACTGTAGATATGGGAGCCTCTAACGGAGGTGGGGAATGAGATTACTGAAGGTAAGGGCCTCTAACGTAGGTGGGGAATGCTGCTACTTATAGGTATAGGAGCCTCTAATGGAGGCGGGGAATGTAGCTACTGTAGATATGGGAGAATGAGATTACTGAAGGTAAGGGCCTCTAATGGAGGCGGGGAATGCTGCTACTGTAGATATGGGAGCCTCTAACGGAGGCGGGGAATGAGATTGCTGAAGGTAAGGGCCTCTAACGGAGGTGGGAAAGTCGTTTACTGAGGATATGGGAGCTTCCAACGGAGGTGGAAAATGGAGCTGCTATATATGTGGGGGCCTCTAACGGAGGTGGGGAATGAGATTACTGAAGGTAAGGGCCTCTAACGGAGGTGGGGAATGCTGCTACTTATAGGTATAGGAGCCTCTAACGGAGGCGGGGAATGTAGCTACTGTAGATATGGGAGCCTCTAACAGAGGCGGGGAATGAGATTGCTGAAGGTAAGGGCCTCTAACGGAGGTGGGAAAGTCGTTTACTGAGGATATGGGAGCT
>JAUMHI010000054.1:720220-734320 GCA_032359435.1 Enteromius unitaeniatus | reverse complement strand
ACCACAGCCACACACCACTTGCCACAACGGAGACGAGGAGAGGAATCACTGGAGCTGGAGAGAACACAGAGGATCAAAGAGCTTTCTGGATGGGAACAGGTAAGAGAATAAGGAAGTACAATTGCTAGAGATAGAATGACAAGAGTCCACTTTCGGTAAACGAGCTCGGACATTGAGTGAGGAGTGGTTTTATGGTGCTCTTGATTGGTGCTGGGATCGGGAACAGGTGATGATGACAGATCGCTGAATGGATGTGAGGGTGGAGCCTGGTGTGGATGTAACATTAACAGCCCCCAACCCCCCCTCCAGGCCCCCCTCACTAGGCTGGGCCTCTCCGATGCCATGGTGGTCGACCCCTGCCTCGGGGTGCTGGATGATGTGGGTGAGTTGTATGGAATTCCTGGAGTAAGGTGTCATCTAGAATATCCTCTCTAAGTACCCAGGACCTTTTCTCTGGACCATATCCTTTTCAGTCTAGGAGATACTGTAATTGGTCACCACGACACCGGGAATCCAGGATTTCCTTGACCTTGTAGATAGTGCCATCTTAGATGACCATGGGAGGAGGGGGTTCTTCTTCACCTGGCTCTGTGGGAACAAGGATAGGATCATGACAAGGTTTGAGTAAGGACACATGGAAAGTGGGGTGAAAAGGGCGTAGGCGCATGTCCCGGGTAGACAGCCATACCTTCTGTCTGACCTGGTAAGCTGGAGCTTCGGATCTGGGGTCACCCACTGGGTAGGACTTACAAACATGTTTCAGGTATGATGGGCTCAGTGGTTGTAGGTTTATCCTCAGGAGCATAGATTTTGGATAGTGCATCTGGTCTAACATTCTTTGATCCGGGCATGTAGGAAATGGAGAACTGGAAACGGGCTAGCCAGGCTACTGTAATTCCCTATAAAGTGTCTGTAAAAATTTAAGAACCCTAAGAATCTCTGTAGCTCCTTTACTGTGTTTGGAACTGGCCAGTTAACGATAGCACCTACCTTCCCTTGGTCCATGCTAACTCCTACTGAGTCAATATTGTAGCCCCAAGAACTGAGTATGTGACTGGAGGAAGGAACACTTTTCAGCTTTTAAAAACAAATCAAACTCTCTGAGCTTGGTAAGGACCTTTCTGACATGGAGCCGGTGTTCCTAGAGACTAGAGGAGTAGATTAAAATGTCATCAATATAGATTACAAGGAACTTGTTGAGGTACTCACAAAAAACCTAGTGCATAAAGTACTGGAAGATGGATGGTGCAATGG
The DNA here is from genome assembly GCA_032359435.1 of Enteromius unitaeniatus. Classification (NCBI taxonomy): domain Eukaryota; kingdom Metazoa; phylum Chordata; class Actinopteri; order Cypriniformes; family Cyprinidae; genus Enteromius; species Enteromius unitaeniatus. The sequence goes on along the minus strand of JAUMHI010000054.1, from coordinate 733,066 downwards.
CCAGCCCATACGGCTTCACAAAGTATTCATAGTGCCCGGTGGGTGTGACAAATGCGGTCTTCCATTCATCTCCTTGGCGTATGTGGACGAGGTTGAATACACTCCTGAGGTCAAGCTTGGCGAAAATTCTTGCTCCTCGTAGCTTTTCTAATGCTGTTGGAACTAGGGGAAGAGCATATTTGAATGGTAAGGTTACCATATTGAGAGCTAGGTAATCAATACACGGCCATAAACCAGCATCTTTCTTGGCCACGAAGAAGAAGCTGGAGGCAGCAGGGGAAGTTGAAGGTCGGATATAGCCGTGTGCGAGTGCTTCTTTAATGTATTCCTCCATTCCTCCAAGCACAGTCCCATGGGCGATGATGTGGCAGGTGAGCGGCTCTCCTGGGGCAGAAGACATCCTGGAAGTCGATGTAATCTGCAGGGACATCAACAGACTGTTTCTCAACAGGACTTTTAATTAATGTGGAAATACATTAAGAGGTTTGGATGACTGCAGGGGTAAGTTGGGAAAACATTCAAGCCAGCAATGCGAACCCCACTTGAGAATTTTACCAGTGCCCCAGGAGATGATTGGTTTGTGCCTCACCAGCCACGGACACCCCAGGACTAGATCCATCTTGGAGCCATCCAGAAAACAAATCTCCTCTTCGTTGGAACACTCCCACACGTAAACGTACCGGCCCTGCACGACTCCTTACTTTCCTGTCAGACAATGGTTTCCCGGTGATGGATTGAACTTGGTAGATGAGGTTGGTAGGAGAAGTCTTTATTCCCAGACGTCGTGCTAAGTGCCCGGCAATTTTGGCATAAAATTTCTGCAAAGTTGCCTGCAGAGCCTGAGTCAATCAATGCGGCCACTGCAACAGAAACATCCTTGGCAGTAAGTGTGACAGGGGTAGAGAAGGGTTTCAGATTTTCACTCATAGGAAGAATCATACTCACCACTGGTCTGGGTGGACGAAGAGTACAGTCCTTTAATAGGGGAGTTGATTGGCCACAGTATAGGCATAATCCCATTGAAATCCGACATTGCATTCTTGAGGAGTTAAACGTTGTTGATCGATTTGCATGGGCTCAGATGTGGTTTCTGAAGGGCTTGTAGACTCAGGCGGACTAGAGAAAATCAGTGCAGTGCTAGATGGAGGCTGAGTATAGGAGGTTATACAAGCCAGACATGGTAGAGCCAGTTGTATGAAGCGTTCGAGTTCCAGCAAGTCATAGCCGAGCTTAAATGCTCGGGGAAAGCCAGAAAAACGGCGCGAAAACGCCAGGGTACGTGGGCCAAAAGGATCCGTGTGGGAACGTTAATACTCGGGTGAAGGTTCCCGCTGCTGCTCGTTCGAGAGGGCCACAGAGGCGCGATCAGTGACAGGCAGTACTCATCCTGAATCCTGTTTAGGTCCGAGCTTCTGTTATGAAGCGGACAGACACAGGATGTAAAAGGTAAACAATGTTTATTTTCAAGATGAGTTAATGAACACAGTTAAGCAAACTGAAGATATCCAAATACTGGAATTAACGATAAACAAACTAAAGAGTCTCTTTTCCTTTTGTAGAATCACTGACAGAAGGATGACAAACCGACGACCACAGCCACACACCACTTGCCACAACAGAGACGAGAAGAGGAATCACTGGAGCTCGAGAGAACACAGAGGATGGGAACAGGTAAGAGAACAAGTAAGTACAATCGCTAGACAAGACAAGAGTCCACTTTTGGTACATTCGGACATTGAGTGAGGAGTGGTGTGTGGTTTTATGGTGGTCTTGATTGGTGCTGGGATCGGGAACAGGTGATGATGACAGGTGTGGTGAATCAATATTCCGGTGACTGAGATTGCTGAGTGGATGTGAGGGTGGAGCCTGGTGTGGATGTAACAGCACTAAGTTCAATTAATGGCATTTAGTTTAAATAAACTTAAACTACAATACATTTTGATTTAATTACAAACATCATGTAATTAAGTATTAAGCAATTCAATTCACACTCAAGTATATTTTTTAAAGTGCATTATTTAAATATTTAATTCTGATTAATCACATGACTGTCATAAATTAACTCCTGATTAATTGCAATTTAATCACACATTTTTACCTGTTCTAAACGTACCCTGAATTAATACTTTTTTTTTTTATTACTTTTTATTACGTTTTTATTACTCTAATTGACATGAGCATGGACGGTTTATTGTTAGTAAAACCATAGAAAACAGATAGCATGAAGACTGGACATGTTATAAAGGTCATACATGTTTTTCAGAGAACTTATATATATATGTCTGTATAGGCTATATGTGTATATTACAAGGGAGAACATTGTGCTTAGCAACATGCTAACTTTATTAAAATCAATTGTTAAAGTATGTGCATTGCATTAGTTGCTGTATCTGTGTTCTTCACATTGCCAAAGCTGACATACACTTCATCTTAGAAGGCAGCCATCTATAAATGCAGCTGTGGGCAGAAAGATCCCTAATGTCCAGTTCTTTATTTTAAAAGTATTGTCAAAATAGCTTCACAGAGATAAACATGAAAACAGCAGAATCACTTATGAAAATCCAACAGTGACAAAAACAGTGATGTTTTTATAATTAGTATTATAAAGTAGTTTTATAAAGTATCCTGTAGTGATACTGTATGTACTGTAAATAATACTCTATATAGAGTAGGAAAGTACCATGGTAGTACCATCTGATATTATGACTGTACCATGTTCAAATTACTCTCTCACTATCTCTCTCTCTCAGCAATGGCTAGCATGCAAGCACAGTGAATGAAACAGTAGACAGTAGAAGCAGGTGCCATAACAAATCTTAGCTGAGAGTAGAAGCAGTGGAACGTGTGTGTGCGTGTCTTGGTGCCATTACAAACAACAAAGAGGAGTCAAAACATTCAAGCACTGCTGTTCAGCCCATGTTTTGGCCACCACACAGGATCCTGTGGTGGAAATGTCAGAGGTTGAGTCAGCGCAGAGACGCGCCGCTGGTCTGCTCAGAGAGAGAGGAAATCTACTGATTGAAGGAGACGAGGAAAGTGCATGTGTGTATTTGCCCGCTTCCAAGTTAAGGTTTTTTTAAACAATTCTGACATGCTTGCTTTGTTGGTTGGTACTTAGTCTTACATTATCAGACCTTTGACTAGCGGCATGAAGTCTGGTCCTCACTGCAGCTTGGACCAGAAGCACCACGGCTTCAGGAAGAGACTGTCTCATTACGACACCAATCACAGTTTGTTTTTCTTCTAAGTGCTGTTTAATGAGTTCAGCTAAAATTGATTGTACCCAAATAATACCTGCATGAAAAATAGCAACAGCTATAATCTTCAGTCATTGTGTTCAAAGAAAGTGTCTTTCAGCAGAACATAGAATTCTGATCATGGAAAATCTAGTATACAAACTCTGTCTCAAACAAAACAAAAAAATATATTTTGAAGAGATCTGATGCCACAAAACTTGTAAAATCTTATAAACAGTTTGTTGCAGTCAGGCAATGTGATCACAGCTTTTAGTTTCACAATTGTTTGGCTGTTCTGTGCTCAACTGAACCTAAAACACTAAACAACAATTACCCACATTGATATTCAAAATACTTTTAACTTTTGTCATATTTCTGCATTTTGTTTTTCCAAATAATGGTCAAAAACTATTTAAAAAATACTGTTTGTCTAATTTAACTTTAATTACTTTAACATATATTTTACATTTAAACTGTTTAAAACTTTTTTCTGTTTTTATATTTATTGACATCATACTTTGACAACATACTTTACTTTATACTTTATTTGGAGTACTTCTTTATTGCACAATGCATATTTCTTAATAATATGCCTAAAAAGTTTTTTTAATGTTGATGAGGATTGTCTTTGAATAATATCTTTAAATGCAACATATTTAAAGTGTACCTGAAGTATACTTGCAATAGTTTCAGTTTAGCACAATCAAATATACTTCAGTATATCTTCAGCTGGATGTCAGCGCAAAATTAGTTGTTCCGTTTTAGAGTAGCAGACTATATATACAAATGCATTTGTACAATACTTTACACAAAATGTAAGTTTTTTTTCAAATTATATTTTGAATGAAGTAACTTCGCCTGTGCGGTCACTCTCCGGATGGCCTGCTGGAGCTGGATGTGAGCTGCGTCCCACGTTTGTTCGCTCCGACGGAGCCAATGATCCACGGAGGGGAGGTCAGATGGTTCTCCGGACCAGGGGAATAGGGGAGGTTGATACCCCAGGATACATTGAAAGGGGGTTAACTTGGTAGACTGTTTTCTCAGGGAGTTCTGGGCGTATTCTGCCCATATCATGAACTGGCTCCAGTCCTCTTGATTGTTGTGGCAGTAAGATCTCAGAAATTTTATAAGTTCTTGGTTGAGCCTTTCTGCCTGGCCATTTGATTCGGGGTGGTAGCCGGAAGTGAGGCTGACATTTACGTTCAATTGCTGGCAGAAAGCTTTCCACACTCGGGACGTGAACTGAGGTCCCCTGTCCGAGACGATGTCCTCGGGGATACCATAATACCGGAAGACGTGCTCTAGAATGGCCTGGGCAGTCTCCCATGCAGTGGGCACTTTGGGAAGTGGAATTAGACGACAGGCCTTTGAGAACCGGTCCACCACTGTGAGGATGGTAGTGAAGTGGTTGGAGGGTGGCAGATCGGTGACGAAGTCCACCGCAATGTGTGACCAGGGTCGTTGAGGAATGGGAAGCGGTTGCAGAAGACCCGCGGGGCGTTGCCGTGAAGACTTAGACACTTGGCAGGTGTGACATCTCGTGATGAATTCCCGCATGTCCAGAGTGAGGGAGGACCAGAACTTATTTCGAACCAGCTCGATGGTGGCGATCACCCCTGGGTGCCCGGAACTGGGACCGTAGTGGATAAGGTGTAAGACCCGGTCACGGAGGGTTGCAGGAACATAAACCTTGTCTGGAGGACAGTCAGCAGGAGTGGGTTCGGTGACTTGAGCTGCTTGTATGTCGTGCATAATGTCCCACTGGATGGGGGCTAGGACTAGCGAGGGAGGAATGATGCACTCAGGTTCTGTGGTCTGGGTCGGGAGGTCATGTTGTCGAGAGAGGGCGTCGGCCTTGCCGTTCTTGGAGCCTGGACGGTAGGTTATGGTGAACTGGAAGCGAGTAAAAAATAGGGCCCAGAGAGCTTGGCGAGCGTTAAGCCTCTTGGCGGTGCGGAGATACTCCAGGTTGCGGTGGTCCGTGTAAACAATAAAGGGTTCTCCAGCGCCCTCTAGCCAGTGGCGCCACTCCTCCAAGGCCGCTTTCATGGCCAGCAACTCCCTGTCCCCGACATCATAGTTGCGTTCGGCTGGTGTGAGTTTTCTTGAGTAGTAGGCGCATGGAAATAATTTCTCTGGGTTTCCCTGGCGTTGTGACAAGACTGCCCCTACTCCCATGTTCGAAGCATCCACCTCCACGACGAATTGTCGTGCTGGGTCAGGATGATGCAGGATGGGTGCTGTGGTAAAGCGCTCCCGTAGGTCAGTGAATGCAGCCTCACCTTCCACTGTCCATAGCAAGTTGGCGGACGTTCTCCTTGTCATGGAGGTCAGAGGGGCGGCTACCTGACTAAAGCCGCGTATGAATCGCCGGTAGAAGTTGGCAAAACCCAGGAACCGTTGTAACTCCTTTAAAGTCTTTGGTTTGGGCCAGTTGACCATGGCGGACACTTTGGATTCATCCATGGCGACCCCCTCGGCGCTGATGATATAGCCCAGGAAAGCCACTTTGGTCTGATGAAAGGGACATTTGCTAAGCTTAGCGTACAACTGATTGTCTATGAGTCTTTTGAGCACTGCCCGGACGTGCTGAACATGGGAGGGCAGTGAGTCTGAATAAATGAGAATGTCGTCTATGTAAATTATGACGAAGCGGTGTAGCATGTCTCTGAACAGTTCGTTTACCAGGGCCTGGAATACAGAGGGGCTGTTGGAGAGTCCAAAGGGCATAACGCGGTACTCATAATGGCCCGTCGTGGTGGAGAAGGCCGTCTTCCATTCGTCTCCCTGCCGAATGCGGACCAAGTTATAGGCGCTCCTGAGATCAAGCTTTGTAAAATGGCGCACTGATCTTAGCTGTTCAAGGGCGGCAGGCACCAGTGGTAGGGGATACCAGTACTTGATCGTGATGTCGTTGAGTGCCCGATAATCGATACATGGCCGGAGACCCCCATCCTTCTTCTTGACGAAGAAGAATCAGGCCGACGCTGGTGAGGTAGAGGAGCGTATGAAACCTTTAGCCAGTTCCTCCTGGATATACTTGTTCATACATTCGGTTTCCGGCTGAGATAGTGGGAAAATACGCCCTCGGGGTACTACCGCGCCTGGGAGGAGGTCGATGGCGCAGTCCGTGGAACGGTGCGGAGGAAGTTGTGTAGCCTTTACTTTGCTGAAGGCGAGACGGAGGTCATGGTATTCAGCAGGTAGGGTGAGAGTGTCCTCTACTCTACTCAGGTGATTGATGTGCTGTGGTGGACTGTGCAGACAGTGTGCGTGACAATGTGGAGACCAGCGAAGGACTTGGTGTTCTTTCCAGGATATGATGGGGTCATGGAGCTTAAGCCAGGGGAGTCCCAGGATGATCGGGTGTTCGGGTGAGTGAATTATGTAGAACTGCAACTCCTCTTGGTGCAGGGAACTTGTGCGAAGTGTTAGTGGTGTCGTTTGGTCGGTGACTTTGCCGGTGCCTGTCGGCCTTCCGTCGAGGGCTGCAATGGTGACGTTGGGGTTACATGCAACGACAGGAAGCTTGTGGTTAGTGACAAAGTTCGACTCAATGAAGTTCCCCGCAGCCCCAGAGTCTATGAAAGCACGAGTGACAATCGTTCTTCCCTCTAACATAATTTCCACTTCCAATTTCATAGCAGTGTCTATAGAGACTGCACTCACCCGGTAGTTCTTGGATCTGGTGGGTCTAGCGGGGCAGCCGACCCGGAAGTGACCTGGTTTGCCACAGTACAAGCAAAGACCATTATCAATGCGCCGTTCTCTCTCTTCAGTGGATAGGCGTGTGGCTCCTGTTTGCATGGGTTCTGCAGCGGTCGGGGGAAAAATACTGGTGGCGCTGGGTAGTGCACGGTAGTTCCTTCGTGAGAACATAAGCTGGTCTGTGCGGATGGCAAGTTCCATATATTTTTGTAGAGAAAGGCCTTCACTTCGGCAGGCTAGCTCCGCTTGAAGGTCCTCACGCAGGCTGCGGCAGTAGACAGACATCAGTGGGTCCTCATCCCATCCGGTTTGGGCCGCGAGAGTGCGAAACCGCATCGTGAACTCCGCGGCTGACGATGAGCCCTGTTGTAGAGCCAGCAGCTCCTCCTTAGCGCTCTTGCCATCAGCGGTATGGTCAAAGACCTCGCGAAACTGCCGCAAGAAGCTCTGGCAAGATGGGAAGGCCATCTGACGCCCCTCCCAGAGCGCAGTAACCCAATCCAGAGCCTTTCCAGTCAGCAGCGAACAGATGAGGGAAATCTTGGCATCGTCCTCAAAGAAGCTTGCCGCTTGAGACTTCATATAGATGTTACGCTGTAACAAGAAGCCATTTTCCAGGAGCGCCGCCATATTTTTCGGGGAGCGCGAGGCGCGCGGAGCCGCGGTCTGGAGTGCTGGGTGCGGCCGGGAGAACCACCGCTGCGGGCGGATCGGCGGGTCTATTCTGGGCCGCGGTCGCGGCGGTGAGAGCCTGGATGGAGCTCACCAGCTCGTTAGACAGCGAGGTGAGTTTTTCCAGTTGCTGTCGATGTGCATACAACTCTGAAGCTTGACGGCTCACCTCATCTATAACCTGGCGCATAGCCGCTGGATCCTGTGGTAGCGAAGTCTGCTGTGACAGATCGAGGGAGTCGTTTGGATCCATGTGCAGCTGTAGTTTATTGAAGGATAGTCAAACAGGCAGAAAGTCAATGGGCCAGCTAAAACGGAATCAGACAAGGGCAAGACAGAGTTCGTAATCAAAATCCAGGCAGTGGTCAGGGCAGGCAGATAACAATCGGAAATCAAAATACAATGCAGAAAATCAAACACGGGATAGACAAAACCAGAAATAACGCTCAGAAACTGCAAATCGAAACTTCGCGTCAGTCTATGGCAAAAGCCAGTCCTTTTATAGTCCCGGGAAGTGGGCGGAAAGGCGCGAAAGCTCCGAGGTACGTGTGTAAAAAGGGTCCGGGTAGGAACTAATACTCCGGTGAAGGTTCCCGCTGCTGTATATTGGAGAGGGCCACGGAGGCGCGATCCGTGACAATAGCACCTTCTTGTTGCTGCTAATGGGTTAAGATCAAGTCAAGTCAAGTCAGCGTGTTACTCTCAAACCCTTGCTGGATAGCAGAAATTAAACATTAAATACAAAAAGAGTTGCCAGATGCACGTAAAAATTTAAGATTTAAAAAGTAAAAATAAAAAAAACTTTAAATAAATACACATTTTGCATACAACAAAAAAGCAATACAATACAATATGGGCTACAATATTCAAATAAGGGCACATGGAATTGAGTGCAAACCAGACATAGTGCAAATCTAGACAATATAGTGCACTGAGTTTAGCTTCTCTGCTCCTCTTGCCTGGCTGAGCTCCTTTAAAGGTGCTGCTCATGCTAATCGTGTCTGTAATCAATCTCTGCTCTTTCTCCGCACCTCACAGGAGGCCGTCATCTGCCTCTTTGATGTTAACTAATGACCCTACCAGCAGGCCAGCTCAAATGCATCTCAACAGAGAGACAGACAGGAGCAAAGAGAGGAAGAAGAGAGGGGCATATACTGCAAAAGTATACAGTATTACAGTTGTCATACAATGTCTATTTAAAAAATATATTTCTTAAAACGTTTTAAAATAGGCCTATATGTAAAAAAAAAAACACAAAACAAAACAAACAAAAAAAAACAACATCTTTTTTACCCATCAATAAATTCCTAATTTGCTGCTTATTACTAGCTAGTTGTTAAGTTTAGGTATTGGGTAGAATTAGGCATTGGGAATAAGGATATGGAGAATAAGGCATTAATATGTGCTTAATTGCTACTAATAAACAGCTAATATTCTAGCAATATGCATGCTAATAAGCAACTAGTTAAGAGATCCTAAAATAAAGTGTTAGCAAAAAAACAAAAAAAACAAAACAGATTTATCAAACTAAAAATAATAAAAATAAAAAAATTACAAATAAACATTGTCCCGGTTCAAAAAGTCAGTTTAAATTTTTAATTCAGTTTTCAATTTTTCAGTGTTGAGATTTCTCTCATTCATATTTCTACGGGCCTCTCCTAGGGTTCTGCACAATTCATGTTGCTTACATCATATTATTTATAGCTCCACTTTTCAGCTAAAAGGCTGTGTTATTTCCTCAATATTACTCTGTTTAAAAAACACTGTTATTCTATTGGCTGGGAAATTTGGATTCGGAATCCCAATCCAAACACGAACAAGCTAAAACCCGAACTCCGTTGAGTGATGCTCACAGATTCTGTATTAAACTGGAACCTCAATCACTCGTCACTCGTAATGTGTACGTTAAATCATATTGTTTATATCAGCCCGGCAGAAGGGTGGCCTTTGTTCCACTCTATGTAATGTTTACATGAAAGTCTACTGATTCATGAAACATAGTAAATTAAGATAAGATATAATACTGCAGAACCAATGATGCATTGTTTATGACGCACATATATGGGCCTGGATATAATGAACATGCAGACACAGACAGTGTATCCATCTTTCAGTAGGCTGGAAGGGTGTTTAATATTCATCTGAGCCTGTCGTTGTTTTGGGAGAGCTACATATGGTGTAATTATGTGGGTAATTTATACCTTCATAAAGCAGTGCCTTCTGGTCCTATGTGAGTAAACTTTAATGTGAAACAGACAGTGGGAGCGCTTCAGCGGTGCTGTGAGAGAGCGTGACTGCTCTAACTGCTCCCCTGAGTGCACTGGTATCCACCTCGCTCTGCCACTGTCCACTCACACACACACACACACACTCTGTGAGAGAGACTGTGGCAGAGAGGCAGAACTGTATATCTGCACTGTGTTCACCACACTTTACATGGATTATTGTGTGCGATTAGGTTAAGAAACACTGTAAAAATCGAATATGTTGCAGTTGTTACATTAAAGGAGAAGTGTGTAATTTCTGCCGCATCAAGCCGATTGTAAAATTAATGGACCTCATTTATGAAACACGGGCAGAACGAATATCTGTGTAAATTTATAATATTCACGTTTACACACACACACACACAAAAAGCCAGGCTCATTGGAAATATGGGACTCTGGCTGCATTCCTGCAAAACCTTAAATACGTTGCTCTTGGTGTATTTCGCTACACTTTTCAAGTAAAACATCTGCAGTATGCACTACAAGCTGTTTGCAAGTTGTTTTCTTATTTATTGACTGAAAAGTCTCCTGACCTCATGACCTCCTGAGAAATCAGAAATACAGAGCATTGTGTGCGGTGTGTGAATACAGTGTAGTTCTAGACTCAATGTGAAAGTGCATTAATTCATCTCACTCTCAAAAAACAGATTTAGTATTCATCAAAATGAATTATAATAAACTCAGAATATGATGCAAACCTGCAATAATGTGCTGCTGACCTTGAACGATCCAGTTCAACCACACTTACAAGCAAAAATGACAAAAACAAACTATTGTGCTTCATTGTTTTTTTATTGCTGAAGAGTATCAAACTTTCTTCTGCTGAATTCTACTTTACAGATGTGAATTAACTTTTTCTTCAGCCTGAGGTATATTAATGACACTTTTTGGTGTGCTTTTATAATTGCTATAAATAGATCTTTATATTTATATATTTTTATTTATATTAAAAACAAACACTCGAGCTCTGCCCATATTTAAAAAGTAACACAAAAGTAACATGATGCATTACTTTCAATAAAAAGTAACTAAGTATATTACAATGTAATTAGTTATATTTTAGGGAGTAATATTGTAATGCATTACTTTTAAAAGTAACTTTCCCCAACACTGACCATAAGCAATATATTTTCCCTCCATTGTTGTTTTTTATGCTGTGTGTCCATTGTTTTATGGTTTTACTAAACAGAGTAAACTGAGACAAAAACAGGCCTGTTTCGCAAAACTATATTGCGCTGTTTGTGGAATATTTGAAACTAAAATGTCCAGAGAATGTCTGGTGAGTGTTGCTTAAAGTTTAACGCTCTGTTTTATTTGTGAGCAAAAGAAAACATGAGATAAAAACACATTTGCTGTTGCAACACATGCAACTATGGCTTCCTGCACTGAGGCTTTAAGCTCTGTTATAGAGTGTTTGACTCTTAGTGCTTTGCATTGCACAATATGTCTTTATAAATCCATAATCTGATTCTGTAATAAGAATTTTTGAGAAAAGGAATAAATAAAGTTGAGTATGTTGAATTTGTGCTAAAATGTCACAGCGTCACACTTCCAATGAGCCTGGGTTAAAACAGTTACTAATGTATTTATTAATGATTTACACTTACATTTATTCATCTTGTTTTTCATAAACGAGGCCTAATGATTGTGCCCCTCAGTTCCCCTTCAGTCGAGTTCACTTCGACGTTACATATGGGATCTCGCATGAGAGACCAATCGCCTTCGAGTCTTTTGGAAAAGGCCAATGAATATCGGTGTGCAATAATCACAGCCATGTGCGCCTCATCACAGCGTGAGTATAAAAGGGCACAGCTGGATTGCACATGCAGCTTTTCATTTTCGGAGCGCTCGCCGAGCAGTATATGCTGTTTTTGGAGTCTCCTGGAAAGAGATTCTTCACGTCAACGAAGAGAAAGAAGTTCCTTCTGCCGAGTTCAAGCTCTTTATTTCGGTAGCCTTTTTAAAGGTTTGGCAAGCCGAACATTTGCTCGCCAGCGAGTGACCTCCCTGGGCAACCAGGCTGCACAAAAAGAGCAATTCTTCATGGTTTCATAGGCGTTTCTCGGGATGTCTATGTGGCCGTGCGTTTCTGGGTGCGGAAGTTTCCTCACCTCCTCAGATGGGCATGATTGTTGTCTCACATGCTTGGGCCAGGAGCATGCTAAGGCAGCGCTCGTGGATGAGTCATGCGTTCACTGCGGGCGTTCACCTACGTTGAGGTGGCGCCTCTCATTCGTGAGACGGCTCCCCCTGCGTCATCCCTGTGGTCCGGTGAGCCGTAAAGGGTTTACCGCTACTACGGCGAGGCGTTTGGGCGACCTCACCGTGACAATGCAGAATGTCTTGCGGGACGGCAATGCCCCGCAGACTTCTGCCGGCACCCGTAGTTACATCGTGGTGCTTCCGAGGCAAATTGCTCCCCCGGATAATACCGGGCCCAGCGTCTCCTTTGGCGCACCCGAGGATGTTGAGATGTCTCCTGCTTCATCAGAGGGAGAGCCAAGTGCTGAAGCGCCCGCCGCGGCAGAGGAGAGACCGGCCCAGGCTAACCGTACTTCAGGCCCTTCGTCGCTTCAGATTGATGTTTGCTCCACAAGCATGTGCTCGTCCGGACGGACAACATTGCAGCCATAGCGTACATCAACCGTCAGGGTGGTCTACGCTCCCACCGCATGGCGCAACTCACCCGCCATCTGCTCCTCTGACAGCAAACTGTCCTGCTGATATGGAGCCACTTCGGCGAGGCCAAGATTGACCTCTTTGCCTTCCCCGAGTCTGCCCATTGTCGCCTGTTCTATTCCCTGTCTGAGGCACCCCTCGGCACAGATGCACTGGCGCACAGCTGGCCTGTGGAGCCCAAGTACGCCTTTCCCCCAGTTAGCCTCTTTGCACAGACCCTGTGCAAGATCAGGGAGGACGAGGAGCACGTTCTGTTGGTAGCGCCGTACTGGCCCTCCCGGACC
>JAUMHI010000054.1:653956-701704 GCA_032359435.1 Enteromius unitaeniatus | reverse complement strand
TTTGACTACTGCCTGTTTGACCACGATTAAAAGTTTTCATTGCAAATGGATCCTGACGACTCCTACAGTATGTCTCACTAATTTTAAACTTGTGAATTTTGAATATTTGGAAATGTATAACATGCTTTTATGTATAATGTATTGCAAAGTGATTCATAGGTATGCTGTAACCAAACACTAACCAAAGTTAAAACGCATTATAATTTACTAACACTGGATTCTTTATTATTTTTCTGTTAAATCTATTGTTTTTACTTATTATACAATTATCAAACAACAACAACAAAAGGTCTATTCTTTTGCTATTCTGTTTTCTTTTTATTTGGATATTGGATATTTCCTTTTGATCAACTGGAACATCCTTATTTCCTTATCCATGTTTATTGATACATTTGGTATAATTTATGTTACACTTTATATATCACATCTTCTCTAAATTTATTTATCTTCTCTTTTAGGGAGATTTCTTCAGACATGACTCTCCTTCATTCTCTAGCTCATTTGAACTGATGCTCTTGTTTCTACTCATTCAGTCTCTCCACGTCCTTCACTTCAAATGGGGTCTGAGATCACTAAGGCCTCCTGCTCTGTAGAGATGAGTCTCTTTAATGAGTGTCTTAGGTCAAACGTAGCTTGTTGAGTGCAGGGTTTGATCTTTAGTCAGAATGCAGAATGCTGATGTTATATGCTCTGCTGTAGCTCTTCAACTAATGAGCGTCCTAGCATGTGTTCTCATTTTACAATGGCACAGCCTTGGAATGAACAAAGTTGAGTCAGCAGGTTAATTAAAACACATAAGGTGGATCAGACAAAAGATTTCAGATTTTTTTTTTTTTTTTACAAACTTATCAGTTGTTGTTTTTAGATCTACACATCCTCTGCAGGAATGAATTCATAGTCAGGTGACCCTGACACCCACGCATGACCAGCATGTTACGGCAGGACGCCCATGAGTGGCTGTGCTGAAAGAGATGCCTGCCGGAAGCCGCTCCACACTCCCCCCGGTGTCAGGTGTCAGGGTGAGTGCTGTCCCACAGTAAATGAAGCGTCCAGAGGAGGTGAAACTACACACTGCACATCACAATGTCAAGTCGCTGACCAATCAGAGCTGAATGTTTGCCATAAAATACAATACAATAGGAACAATGTGCAGGTCAGTGAGTGATCAATAGGACTTGTAAAAGACCCATAACTCTCAGTTTACCGGTGATGGAAAAGAACATGCAGTACTGTTGAAGATGTGTGTACCAGTAAACATTTTTACTTTTTCTATTTGTAAAAGTGCATTAGAATTAGTGTGTTATTAGTTACACTTTGTTAACTAACTAACCGATCTAACTAACTATTAACTATTATGTTTTTTCATCAATAAACTTCTAACTTACTGTTTATTAATATTTAGTAAGGTAGTTGTTAAGTTTACATATGGTGTAGGATCTAAAATATGGTCATGCAGAATGAGGTATTATAGGTGATTTAAGAATTTAACAGCTGTTTAATATAGTAAATTGAAATAAGCAGCTAATATATATATATTTGAAAATGTTAAATTTTCACATGTTTTTCAACAATGTGTTGTGAATATGTTAATTACATAATATATGGAACTGTAATTGCTCATATGTACTGATAACAAAATATCAGTACATATGAGTATATATATTTCCTTTAGTTAACATACAGTAACATACAATCACAGTTTTACATCCTGTTTGCAGTAGCACTTAAGCTAAAATTCAGAAGTTGAACCACAGTTCTCTGATGCTACCGGAATGGAGCACAGCAATCCAACCTCTTGCCTTATTGTTTTCAAGGCCACTTTTATTAATCAACAAAACAGAGGGTATGTCCTCTCGTAAATTTAGCTACTGGGCAGAAATAGACTCGTGAAGGAACTCACGCACCCTTGCGCTTACCCATAAAACCACAGACTGAAGCGGTCACGATAGGGTCACTTCAGCTGCTTCACATTAAGGTAGAGCACTAACAATAACTGCATGTTTATATTACCCTTCAAAGGCATCATCAGATATGATGTTTCATGTTTGTTGCTTCATGTTTGAATAAATGATATAATTCAGAGTCTGGTTACAAGAGTTTAACCATCACAATAAGCTTTGCTTTGATGGAAAGAGCTTTGTATGAGTTGAATTTGCTACAATACCTGTGAATTTGCTGTATGTTTACAGTCCATAGAAGGTTTCAGAATGTGCTTAAAGGGCCTTTAAGCAGTCACATTGTCACTTGACATCCACAGAGAAAGAGGAGTCTGCTGCGAGGAAAACAGGGCAATTCGTTCGAGATCAGTATACCTTGCACTCACAAGTGCTTTACTGATGGATTTTCTCTCAGCTTCTTGATCTGAAATGAGCCACAGGCCTTTAAAAAGGAGGCTTCTTCCAATTCAGCACAACACAATTATTCATATACATGGCTGCATATCAAAACAGAATGCAGTCTTAATCTAAACCTGATTATTTAGGTACAGGTGACATTTTGATTATTTGGCGTCAACAAAATAATGCTTTAGCATTCCCGCTCATAAGAAAATGGGTCTTATTATGCAAGAAATGTGGAGACTTTTGACAAGAGGTAATCATAGTCAAGTAACTGCACTTATAAAGCTTAAGTAGAAGGTATGTCCTCTCATAAACTGCACTGCTATATATAGATATATAATACATTTGTAAACACATTTTTGCAAAGATTTGGTGGAACTTTGAAATCGTTCACAAATTCTATTGTAGTAATCTTGAGCTACAGAATCTGGTTGAGATATACGCCTCTTGACGCGTGTAATGACATTTTACACATAATAAACGTGGTCCTGGCCACATTTAACACTGAGGTACTGTCCTCTGTGGCTTGACAATTCTCTTTACGAGCCTCAAAACCCAGACACTTTAAAGACGTTTATGAATAGGCCTTTTCTCCATTTCACCACTAGGCTTTTGTCAAAATGTTGATACTTTAAAGCCTGGTGTGCAGTTGTTATGCATTCATCAGTTCATGTTCTTTTACAGATTCTATTACAGTTATTTATGACTGTATATTTCATTATTAGCAATTCTTTATTTAAGTACATTGAGGTAGCCTTCTATCAATAGTGCGTACCAAATGAAATCAGTTTAAATCAGATACAATGCTGTTCAGCTCAAACTGACTCAGGTAACCTGTCATTAGATGATTCATATTGAAAATGCATGAAACATGATTCTCAAGTTTCAATCCCAAACTATTTTTTTTAACACACCCAGTACAAAATAGTGCTTCAAATTTCCTATTTTAAATATATGTGATGTGTTTCTTCTCATTTATATCTGCCTTCAATCAACTAAATGTTTAATTTTATTGATATATATGTATATATGGTAGTTGAGAAATAAAAATTGGACTATGTTGTCCTATGGTCTGACACAGCAAAAATGTAGAGAGAGGGAAATAAAAACTTAACATACAAATAACATAAAAAAAATTCTTACAAAAAGAATGAGAGATTATCTTCAATATTAATTATTGTTTTTTTACACTTGTGCTTTCACACCACGGGACACATTATACAGTATGTCAACTACATACATTATATATATATATATTGATTGATTGTCTGGTGTGCTTTATGGTTTTAAAGTCTTGGTAAAGTATTGGTTTCAATACAGCATGGGAAAAAACATAAAATTACTATGTTTTATTGA
Source organism: Enteromius unitaeniatus (assembly GCA_032359435.1). Classification (NCBI taxonomy): domain Eukaryota; kingdom Metazoa; phylum Chordata; class Actinopteri; order Cypriniformes; family Cyprinidae; genus Enteromius; species Enteromius unitaeniatus. The sequence continues at coordinate 698,009 of JAUMHI010000054.1, read as the reverse complement.
TTGTTATGTTATCTTATTATTATTATTATTATTAAAAAACTGTGGTTTACTGAACATACTGTTGCTTTATCTTTAGTAATAAAGAGTACATTTAATAGAAACAACAATGTTAAATCAATAATCACAAACAACATGCAGTATTGAAACAATTCTGTATTTGTTCTGGACACATCTGTATTGAAGCAAAGGCTAATATGTACTGTTCCCCTCCGCAGAACCATATTTTGCTGAGTTCGATGTGCTCCTGTATCAACATCTTTGTTGACCCTGGAACAACATTGTGATTAACCAATCAGATTTGAAGAAGCAGTTATATATATTATATTATATTATAGTTTTTGTGAACTTTAGGCTTAGTGGCTTAGTATTTGGTGTTTGTAGTATTATATTTTTCATCATAAAATCTTTATGAATCTAATGAATCTAATCTTTAATAAGATTAGGTTTAGGTGTTGAAATATGTTTAAGACTTGATAAAGTTTTTTGGTTAAAATTTTGTTCCACGGTCAACAAAATATGTTTAACTATAGGAACACAGATGTGCGTTACACTCCAATAACTTAATGATTAAAATATGGTGGTATTGCAATATCTGCTAAGAATTAATCCTGTTTATTAACAATGTTTTAGTACACCGTTCTGAGAAAATACATGTTGTTATAATAAAAATCTTTCATTTAATATTGACTATATTTTATTTTCTAAAAAATTTAATATGGTGTAATTGTTGATGCAAGTTGAAGTGTATCATGTGTATTTGGGTCACAAAGTGTTGCCTGTTACCTGCATCAATCCATGTCATAATTGAAGAAATTGAAAGAGAGCGAGAGAGAACGAATTGAATGTCAGGAAAAAAAAAAAAGAAAAAGCCCAGTGTTGTTGATGATGGATTCTCCCCTAATCGAAACAATTTGCTTAGTTTCCCAGCTGGGTTTCATGTGCTTTTGATTACTCTCTGCTATTTAGTTCCACAAAATTACATGCTGCTTAATGGGCTTTTAATGGTTATAGGTTTCTCTACTTTTTAATGAGGTTCACCAGTTGGTTGCTAATGCCCTATGGATATTTGGCGCGTGTCCAGACCAAGAACTGTTTTAGTCTTTATTCTAGTTTACAACTCTCTTTTCTTTGTGATGTAAAACCCCAACAAGAACTCCAATATTTCTTCAGGCGTTAGATGCACTTCACCAATCCGTTTTTAATTTATCACCTAATCCTTCTCCCAGAAGCCAAATAATTCCATCATTAAATGCTTGATCACTACGCTTCTGGATCTTTTCCTCATTTCATTCACTGTGTATGTCAGAGTGCCGCAACAGCATATTAATGCCTGTTTTGTAAATGGTGTATTTTATTTTTTTTTAAAGATTTTTTTTAAAAGATTTTTTAAAGAGTGATTTACTGCAAATCTTCTGCCAAGCTGAGGGACAGGGCCCAGCCCCCACACAGTGATGTCATGCATTAGTGTTGGGTATTTTGGATTAAATGACGTGAATACATTTATGTGATCTCTGTGCCTCAATAAAAAACCAACATTTTTTAGCTACATAAAAAAATTATAATAAACAAAAATAAATTAGTCAACTAAATTTGCTTATTTAATTAAATACATATCCCCTCCAATTATATGATATGTATAAAACAGTGTTATTTTTGTACTATTATAGTTTGTGTTAATATTTAGATTTTTTTTTCTTCGTTTATTTTTATTACTTTCTTTAATTTCACTTTAAATTTATTTTTTGTGTTTTTATCATTTTTATCAATATATTTAATTACTTTTCCTTATTTACTTAGTTTAGCTGTGTTTTACTTCAAAGTTTTATATCTAATTTTATTTTAGCTAATATAACTTTTTTTTTCCTTCATTTTTATTTATTTATTTATTTTACATGGTTTAAGTTAACCAAAATGTATGGCCATGAGAACACTGTGAGAACACTCTCAAAATCTTAAAATTTTCCCTTTGTGATTAATTTGTTATTTAAATGTAACAAAAACATTCCCCAAACTAACTCTGGTTCAGGAGACAGAAGAAGAACAGAAACAGAAGTGGAGCTGACGCAGACCGGTCAAAGGGTCTGGTCACTGAAGCACTGCTGGAGAAGTATCAAGTCCTTTAATAGTAGCTTAAATGGCTGCTTTCTGATATGTACCTGTTCATGAGAACCAATGAAATGGAAAACAGCCACACATCTTTTTACGGACCATGCAGATCCCTCAAAGTTTGCAGCTTTTTCTGGCAAAGAGCCGCCCACTCAAACAAGCAGTGACTAACAACAGCTCTTTTATGTTTTTTTTTATTTTTATGGACAGGTAGGACAGGAAAATCCCTTAACAAATCAGCAGAATATGTGTGCATGATTTATGACGAAGATCTTTCCATCCAAATGTGATTATTTAGTGGAATATACAATTTTTCCTCTCAAACATAATTTTGGATCCAGGCCCCTCAACTTCTGGAATTTGCATTGCAGTCAGAAAACCTGATTGAAGCTGGCAATTTCCTCAAGCACTTTCCAGGTTTTTTTTGTGCAATATGCATCAGATGGTTATTGAAGAGACTGAGGTGGATTGTTGATGTTCCATCTGAGGTTAAGACCTTTCAGCATGTCACTCTTAGGAAGTGTTAATGGCACCGTGCGATACCTTAAGATTACCGCAAATATTGATGTCTTATTACCGACACTCAGCTGTCTCAGATCTGTGTTCTATGACCTAGCTTTAGCAACAATAATGTCTGGTATTTATTCATTTGAATTTGGCATGTTTTTCCACGTTTTCAAGGAGGCTATTGATTCTATGAAGAATAATTCACAGCAATCATAAACATGAATGTTTAAAACTATAAAAGCATTTACGATCCAAGAAATTCACGTTCCAATAAGCAAATTCAATCTAGGATTCAAAGGCATTTGCATAATATAAAAAGTCTTTATGTTTGTGTCTGCTTTTCTGTTATACTGCGGTTTTCATTTTTCCACTCATATTTTATGTGGCTCTCCGGAGCAGTGTAGCTGCTTTGAGATTTTGAACAAAGCTCTGCAGGCTTTGTTCAACTATAAAATTGGATGAAAGCTCGCCTGAAAGCTCTCAAAGGAGACAACAAAGCCATTGCCTCTATAAGGAAAACTAGAAAAGCCTGAGTTTGTGGCTCTTGGATAGATACTCTTACAGCTCTGCTTTCAAGCCTGCACCCTATACTCCTCGTCATCATATTAGCATGACAATTGTTTGTTTAAACAGTTTTAAACTTCTAATATTTGATCGTATTTCCTGCAAATTAAGTCACTCTGTTTAATTTTAGCCAAAGCAACCATGCAAGAAGTACCTCATAGGTATTGTCCTGTAACACAAGAAAACTTCTAATATCTGTACTGGGGAAAGTTACTTAAACAATAAAACATTAAAAAGTAACTAATTGTATTATTTTGTTACTTTTTATGGAAAATAATGCATTGTGGTTTTTTTCTCGCATAAGCTGGGCTTTTTTTTAATCTGTAACAGCAAAAGACAGGGTATATTTTGGGTAACTGTAAAGGCCCTATCACACCAAAAGTGAAATTAATCAGCAGATTTCTCTCAAAACGGGTACAGGTGAGGACAGAAATTAATTTTTTCTTTTTTATGAAATCAGAGAGCCATCTGACACTCCATAGACATAGATGCTCCATTTGACGCTACATGATCCAGATCCAGAAACATAGTAAAAACATACATTTAAAATAGTCTGTGGCATCAGTGGCTCAAATTCAGTTTTGCAATGCTAAGAGAGTACTTTATTTGCGCAAAGAAAACAAATATAGCAAAACCATTCTTCTCCCACCAGTTACGTCTACCACCATTTTAGAGAGTATCACAATGTATGCGCACACTGTATAAACACAATGTATAAACACGGCTGATTTCGTCAAATACGTTAAAGCTTGTGTATGTGCTGCATTGACATAATTTTCATTTTGGGGAGAACTAACCCTTAAGTTAGTGAAGTAGCCTAAGTAAATGAAAGCCATTGCATACTGAGTCAAATGTTTTTGTCCAAACTTTTTTCACGTTGAAAAATAAATATGAGCTCACATTGTGTCAATCACATTTACACACTACCTCTGAAACTTTTGTATGTCATGAAAAAAATTTGGACCATGATCAACTTTCTGCTTTTTCGAATCTGTAGCTAGCAGTTTGATAGGAAAGGATGATGAATATAAAAAAATGAAAATTTTGGATTCAGTGTGCTAGGACCTTAAGTAAATAGATGTATAAACAAATGATTTTATCTGATGAAGAAAGGGTCACTCTATAAATATAGAAAGGTTCGAAGAACATTGTCCTAATAATTACACGCCTGAGTTATGACCAGGCTGTAAGACAACAACATTTTTCTAAAAAGCCGGAGAACAGTCTTTCGTGGCACAGAGGGCAGAAAAGAGTTCAGCACACTGGTATTTTGAGGCCCTGCAAAATAATTCCACAAAAAGAGCCACATGTGCATGTTTGTGTCAGAGTCCAGATGACCTGGTGGTCAGCCTGTGGGTGCTGGAAGAGCGGCTGGAGAACCAGACCCAGCTTCAGAGGAGAGAGCATGGCTGTGGTTCAGCATGAGGGAGACAAGAGGCCCGAGGGTTCGGACGAGCCTGCTGCAGTCTCTCTCTCTCTCTCTACAGCTCCTCTGATGTGTTTCTCACATGGGACACTCTTCACTGCTGAAGGAAAAGAGGCTGGTATCATATTACCGTCCCGTGCAGCTGGAAAAGTCCCTCTCTGCAGGTTTCCGCTGGTTTATATTCACCTCGTGAGGTAGTTCGTTATTAATACGTGAGAGATGCACTCTGTAGGAAAATTGCGGTTAAGTTATTAATGTTGTGAGACGTGGGGGTTGAGAGCAGCCAGTGTGTATTTGTTGGTTTCGTTGCCTTGGAGGAGCGTAACGCAAACACAAATTCCACCCTTGTTGTTTGTCTTCCTCCGTTTCTATCCGTCGATTTGGCCGTGGCTTGTCTGAGTCTTTAATAAGTCTTTCATCCTCGGTGGAAAAAAACCTTGAGTTACTGCTCAGATTTATGGCCCTTGTTAAAGATTTTTTTAGTTTTTCTCCATGCTGAGCTGGGCTAAAATTAGCTCAGTGATACCTGAGCTCTATTTGGCCTTAGTGTGCTTCAACTTTTGACATATTTGGAATGTGCTTGTGTAGTTGGCTGAATATGAGTGAGAATTGTTGCTGCTGCAGAGGGCAGTGTAAGACTTCAGGTCTGCGTGGTAAAAAGGCCAGACACACACACACACATACAGAAGCCATGCCAACGGAGTGGTAATAAGACACTGGTGACTGAGGCTGTGGAGACGAGTAGGGATTAAGATTGGAATGATAATGCTTTAGGCTATTGTGAACCCACACAAATGAGCAAGCCTTCTATCCGTTTCATTGCTATGTTATCTTTTTACATTATGTTCCTCCTCTGCGCAATAAATCAGCCGATCAACAAGCTAATGTTGGACATGAAATGTGATCTGTGGCATTCCCAGCCCACGCAGGTGTCCTGACAGTGAAGCGTGTGAGCGGAAATGTAATAATGATAAACTGATACATCGACTAGGTTGATAAATATCAACATAATTTTGTATAGTTTAATAAATTTGTAATTTTCCATATATTTTATACATATATATCTATATATAGAGAGAGAGGTAAGTAAAACAACATACACAATACACAATACAATGTAATGGCTGTTATATAGTAATTAAAAAAATATTCATTTAAAAATAATTATTTTAATTTGAAATCTGTGTTATAATAATGTTATAATTCAATGTTAAATGTTATATACACAATATATAGTATGCATTTACTATTTAAATAAAAAAACATTTAATAACAGTAATATGTGTTTAACATTGCAAAATTTAGGTTTGGCAGAAAATATTAACATAATTACTCATAATAAAATAAATAATATAAATTTCAAACGCACACACACGCACATAAAATGAGAGTTTTACGAATACTCAATTTTTAACAATTCTCAAAAATCGTGTTATTTTTTAATTGTACATATCAATGAATCACAACTAAACTGCAATTTGGTTATTTTGATTAGCTTAAAATATAACAAAAACAAATACCAGCTAAGTTACACAATAAATAAAACACAATAAAAACATGATAACATGGTAAAAAACAATTATAAAGACAGGGCAAATAAACTCTCCATATATCTGTATACAGTATATATTGTAGAAATTGGTTGCACTCTAACCAAAGCAATTACCTGAGCTTTAAGATTTTACTTGATTTCTAAATTTTGGCCCCTGCACATTTCCTCTGAGATTATGAATCATAATTAGTAGTAGAAGTAGGTTATGACAAGCAAAGAGACAGTCATGTAAACAATAAGACTTTACATGATCATTTAAGCACAGTAAGCTTAGAAATTCCCCTATGAGAGTTAAGCTTGCAGAGATCTTTTGAGAAACAAATGCTATATTTGGTATTGAAATTAATAGCCAGTATGTGGGCAGACAGCAGTCTGGCTTTGGTCAAGCATAAAGACGTAAACAGCAGAGTGGGTGTATAAATGTTTGATAGATTTGGTGCTGTACATGTATTTTATGCATAATTATTTATTATTTTTATTACCCATCAGGAACACAAGATGTCCTATGATCAGCTGCCAAAAAGCTCATCATACCAAAACAGACCGTGACATTTCGTCTGCGATTTAACGGCATTCACATTCTGACCCTAGTGTAAGTAGGGTGACCCAATAACTAAGTCATAAACTTCAGCGTTGTCAGCCAGTTGGGATATGGCCCTGTTTAACATCTCAATTTAAAATTCTGGGCCATTAACTGGCCCCAAAATAAAATGGTTGCATGTTAACCCGAGCAGAGTGCCCAAATTTTGCACTGACTTGGCAGATGGTGTTGCCAAATCCTCTCTCTCTCTTTCTCTCTCTTCTCTCTCTCTCTCTCTCTCTCTCTCTCTCTCTCTCTCTCTGTCTCTCTAGCATTGCCTTGATACATTCCCATAGGAAAGACAAAAATCACAAATGAGATTTCTTTAATATCTTAATTGTTTAACTTATAGAGCAGTAAAAAAGTAAGAAGCCTTTCTCTCCTGAAGACTTTTGCCTGCAATGCAGACTTTGTCCCAGAACCAAAAAGAAAAAAATAACTTTGTAGCTTATTATTTTTTTAAATGCAAGAGCAACTAAGACAGGAAAGGATTTGTCTAATCCATTGATTTGAGAGACCAAATGCCTTTGATCTTTATACAAAAGGCCAATGAATATTGGCGTGCACTTGATTGCGCTAAGGTGCACCTCATCACTGTGTGAGTATAAGAGGGCACGAGCAGAATGCACATGCAGGTTTTCACTGAAGAGCCGAGCCGGCATCAGCGCGACCTCAGAGTCGTGGCAGGAGAAAGTGTACGTTCGTAACCTAGATGTTACCCTTTCAGTCGAATCACTTCAACGTTACATATGGGAACACCCATGGAAGGGGGCCACAACTTTGAGGCCGCGTTACGCGGAGACCCCCTGCCGACTGGCGAGATACTTTTCAAGTTCATCAGCAGAGGAGTCTGCACATAACCTTCTCAACCTCTCCACGGCCCGTATGAGGGGCGACAGAGTTGCTTTCAGTGGTGCTGAAACAAGCGGTTGAGGGCGGATGAAGTTTGAACGCATGCGGAACAAGAAAATTCAATATATCGATATGAGTATGGATATAATTGAAGGAAAACACAGCCTTGTGTAGACCGTGGAGATGCTTTTGCCACACCTCTGGTGAAGGAGACCAGAGGAAGCACAGTCGGAGCTACGCCGCTCTAGACTGACTGCGGGGGAGGGAGGACTCAGGTTACACACATTGAAGGGACCACTGAGATGTTAAGTGCGGGTTCCGTGGAAGCGGGGCAGCAAGTCGGCACCAACTGGTCTTCTCACTCACCTGCTGTCCTGATCAAGGACGCGAGAAGACATGGCCTCTGCGCGGAGGTTGTAAAACCTGGTGAAGGTGTTGGGTGTCGTCCAGCCCGCAGCTCTGCAGATATCCGCTAAAGAGGCGCCATGAGCCAGCGCCTGGTACGAGACCATACACCTTGTTGAGTGAGCTCTCAGTCCTATGGGGCAAGGCTCTCCCTGATATAAATAGGCCAGGGAGATGGCTTCTACCACCCAGTGAGCCAACCTCTGTTTGGTGACAGCATTCCCTTTCTGCTGACCACCAAAGCAGATAAAGAGCTGCTGAGAGCGTCTGAAGCTCGGAGTACGGTCGATGTAGAGGCGCAGAGCACGTACAGGACACAATAACTCTAAGGCTGGGTCTGCCTCCTAACGGGGCAGAGTTTGCAGGTTCATCACCTGATCGCGGAAAAGCGTGGTGGGAACCTTGGGCACGTAGCCGGGCCGAGGTCTCAGGATAACGTGAGAATAGAGACCAGCATGATGAGAAGCGCTGTCTTCAGTGTCAGAAATTTTATTTTTGCTGACTGAAGTGGCTTGAAGGGAGCCAGCCGCAGCCCGGCTAGGGTGACGGCTAGGTCCCAAGAGGGCAAAAGATGTGGTCTCAGAAGTCTGCACGGCTTTCACCCCGGATGGAACATTTTGAACACTCACCTGGAAATTCCCCAAGCGCCTCTCCGTGTCACGGGAAGGACGCGAGGGGAGCCGTCTCGCGAGCGAGAGGCGGGACTTCAATGTGGACGCATTGACCATTCACAAAAGCTCGTGCTCGACCCAGACACGCGAGATAGCGATCATGCCCATCCGAAGAGGTGAGGAAACTCCCGCACCCAGAAGCGCACAATCGGCTTGACATTCCGGATAATGCGTCACCAACCGTGGGAAAAATTTGCTCTTTCTCCCTGTTGCCCAGGGAAGACCTATCGTGGCAGCTCCGTGCACTCAAAAAGGTTTTTGCTTGCTGGATTTGCAAGATGACTGGCACATCCAGCCTTTAAAAAGGCTACCAGCCCGCAGGATCCGCTGACAGCCGCCCAGATCAAACGCTGTCAGACGAGAAAGCAGGAAAGCAGGAACTCTTGAAAGCAGGACTCTTCCTCGTATCGTCTCCAAACTGTGCATTCCGCTCGTGCCCTCTTATACTTACACAGTGGTGAGGTGCACCTGAGTGCAATCAAGTGCACGCCGATATTCATTGGCCTTTTGTATAAAGCTCAAAGGCATTTGGTCTCTCTGGCGTGTTCCTATATGTAACGTCGAAGTGATTTGACTGAAAGGGTTATGAACTGTTTTTAAAGTTTTGAATTACTTTTACCAATGAATTTAGATGAGTGCATAGTTACATATAGTCCCCCACCCCACAATTTCTACACATGCTATATTTTAGAGCTTGACACTCTAAGAACAAATTTCATTAAGGATAACATTATGTCACTAAGGTACCCAGTGTGTTCCAGTCTCCTGGTTGAGATACACTTGGGAACATGTCTAGCGCCAGCCAATCAGATTTGAAATACCGATTTCAACCCATTAGCTATTACGACTTAAACCTGGGGACATGAAAAACAAGTTTCAAATACTTTTTCAAAGCCATTTTTATTGATGTACAGAACGCAATGCTTTAGAAAATTTGATCTGCCAGTTTACATGAAAGCCGCGTTGACATATATGTGTTTATATCTGATTTATTTTCACATATGAATGAGGCTTGGAACTAATTTTTAAATATTTGAATACATGTGTTCACCATCCCCCCGTGTAAACAAGACCTGTGAGAACCGTAACTGATCAACTGCATTGTGTTTGGTGGAGAAGAAATAATGATATGAAGCTGTTTTTCTCGTTTTTTTACCCAGGTGCAAATGAAGAAACCTGGCTACCCAAGGACAAAGGAGGCTGGTGTACAGTTTGGAGGACTCTAAAGTTGGTGCATGCAGCGGGCATCTCCAGGGTTACTGCGGAGGCCATATCAGAGACCATCCCTCTATCCTTTGTGCTCCCTATCATGGCTCTTTTGAGTGTGTGGGCTGAACACTGCGCTCCAGAGCCAGATCCAGTCCAAGAATCCTCAGAGTCCATTCCAGAGACCACTCCAGTCTGGGAACCCTCAGAGTATGCTTCAGTCCAAGAACTGCTAGAGGTGTTGGCTTGTGCCGTAGATCCCCTGGAGGTTCCACTAGTGGCTGCACTACCTCCAGAGGTGTTGGCTTGGACTGTGGATTCCCCTGAAGTTCTGCCGATGGCTGCACAACCTCCAGAGAGATCGGCTCAGACCGTAGATTATCTGGAGGTTCCACCCGTGGCTGCACAACCCCCAGGGCCATTGGTTTGCCCCACAGACCCCCTGGAAGCCAACAATCTTTTATCCGTCCCTGTCATGGCTATAGAGGCCACCTCTGAATCCCTGTCATGCCTAGTCCTGACCATGGAGGCCAATGAACTCTCGCCCTGCCACGGCCATGAGGGTCGCCATAGTACCTACACCTCACCCTGCTCTGTCTTGCCCCATTTTGGACATTGTTTGCTACTCGATTGACCCTGCTAGCCTACTGGACTTTACTTGTGCTCTGCCTCCGACATACCTGTTTACCATGTTTTTTGACCCTGCCTGTTCTGACCACGATTTTGAATAAAAAAGCTTGCATTTGGATCCGCAAGCCCCCGTCGCCATCATTACAGGTTGTGACCAAATACTTTTGTCCACATAATGTATATTAGATTTTAAGTAAAGTCTCTCTCGTCTGAGCCTCAGTCCGGCTATGATGTCACACAAAGGTCAAGTTTTCTGACTCTTAGCATAAGAGACTCATCATTCATGTAAGAAGATTTAGGAAATGAGAGGGCCATTATGTCCTGTTAGTTTTGGCATTTATGACTTTAATAGAGGAGCTCACTATGATATTTGATGGTGCAGCTGAACTTTTTCAGTGGGGTTCAGGTTACTCAGGCTCTGGGGACAGCAGTGCTCTCTTTCTTAACAATGTTCTGGTTTGTCTGAATTGGAGAAAGCAAGTGGAATGCAGCACACGTCTCTTTGTCTTTTGCACGAACAATCTCCCATCAGCATTTTCACCCGGTGGTCTCTTCCCAATTTATCACCCTGCATAAAATGAAGCTGAATCAAGTTCAATAAACATGAAATGAAATTATGTCATTTTTATTCATGATCAGGTATTACACACAAAACAAAGCATATAAATAAAAGAAAGTGAATTAGAGGAAATGCAGCACATTAGCCTATAGAATGGATCTCACTGGCATTGGCACAGATGCCTTCTGATTAGATAAAGGAGCTATGCCCCTCCCATCTCTGATAATATATCCTGTTGTTTGATTTGATAACATACATGGCTAATTTCAAACTGCACTCTAATTAGATTTTCCTTAACCTTGTTATGTGTATTTGTAGCAACCTGGACTGAAACCTCTACAGTAAAATCACTGTAGTGAATGGTTCCAAATATTCAATAATTATGCCACAGCATATAATTTAACAAGGCCCATGTAGGTGATTGAATGACTAGATATATATATATAATGTAGTCAGTGTAAAACAGATAAATGAACACTACTGTATAATAGTCATTTGCAGCATTTAATATAAAAGTTACAAAACAGCAAGAGGAACAGTAAAATGGAAGGCACCAATGTTCAATTACATTTATTATTTATATTATTATTAATAATTTATTCATTGTCAATTGTCAATTTCGTCATTGTAAAACTTACAAGTTTGCTTAAAAAAATCATCTATCTGAAATAGAAATCTTGTGTAACAATATAAATGTATTTACTGTCACTTTTAATGAAAATAATAAATACTTGTGGAATAAAAGTAACAATTTCTTAAAAACAAGCAAACAAACAAACAAACAAAAAGACATAAGAGACTTGATTTTATCTGAACAGAATTGATTGAATTGGACAGATTGTGTTACATATTGTATTACAAAAATAAAATAAAAATGTTTATTTCACTGACAGATAAACTGTGGCCGGGAACATGTTTATTTAGCCCAATTTCATGGCAGTTAGTATATATTTTATGAACCTCACTCTCAAATTCATATGATTTTTGGAAAAAAATGTGAAAAAATAATTTTTTAAGGAAGGTCAGATGAATTGCGTCTCTGTGTGTTTCTCGCTCCTGTCAGACCCGGGACTCACCTTTGGCGACCTCACTGTGCTTCAAAGCCCCGCGCCACCAGGTCCCTGCCCTGCCCTTGCCCGTAATTACATGCTTAGAGGCCTGCTTGTCTGCCAGGGGCCTCTGTCTGTGCTCTTAAACATCTCCACTTCAAAAAGGGCTCATATTCAGAGCTATTAAATCACAACAATGCCGTGCTGCTCGGTCCTGCCCTTTAATCTTACATCCTCCAGACCTGACCACAGCCACTGTGTGCTCTACTGTCATATAGGTGCCATGTGTCTAAAGCCACTTTCACACTTTGCATAATGGCTTGTAAAAAATCTGTCAAATTTACAGCAAATAAATAATTGCTAATATTTCATTTAAAATAATATAATCAGTTTTGTTCTCATATAAAATAATATAAAACAACTGTAACAATAACGATGATAAAAGGATTAATTATTGAAATAAAATACCATCACATTAATTATCACAAATTGTAATGTAGTGTATCTAGATAGGTATGTAGCATATTGTACATATTTCACGAGTTTCCAATTCGTATGAATTTGTACAAATGACCTAAACTTAACCCCGGCCTTAAACCTATGTGTGACTGGTGTTTTGACAATTTAGACTGTGTTCGTTCATACTGTAAATTCTACAGTATGACAGTTCATTATTACTTCCAAAATAGCTACATTTGAAGTGCCATATTATGGATTTTTTTTTAAATTACCTTTCAACACAGCACTAAGTGAATGAAAACATCCTGCAAAGTTTTAATTCTGAAAGTACACTGTGTATAAAGTTATTCGCTCTCTCAAAAAGTTGACTCTGATTCACTGAAACGAGAATTCATTGAATCATTTATTAAATGAATCCCACGCCATTTCATGTGAACTCACCTTAGCATATTCCCCCGGCCACATGTTGGTATTTTCGCGTTGGTCTGAATGAAAATGCAAATTCGTTTATGCCTTCATACCATTAATACAGATATTACTGCAAAGAAACTATTTAGTTCAGATGACAATGTAAAGTGTTCAATAAATGCATCTTTGTGAAGAATCTCTTCTCCAATCTCTGATTCTCTGACCGGAATCCTGTCCATATTTGGCTGCCTCAACCAGCATAATATAGTATAGTGTTACTCTGCTATAAAAGTGGTCTGTCGAACCGGATTGAGAGCAGTATTGAACCAATACTCGCTCGCTGCAAAAGTGACCCTGTGAAAGCACCTAGAACATCAGCATAAACTTCATCAAGCAGAGACTGAACTCGAAGTAGCAAAACTAGTATCTTCAATACTATCTATAGAGTCCAGTTCAACTACTCCAGTTCCTACAGACTCTGGTTCTCCAAATATGCAACAGCTTCCAGCGCAGCGCTGCCAGACTTGTTTACCTAAACTCAGACAGCAACAACGCCAGTGACGACAGTTCCAGGTCGGACGCCACCAAGCATCAGCGACAACACGTCATGTCCTTGGTTACGTTCAAGCAGCTTCGTCTCAGCCACACCTATCTGTCTTTCCACCATATCCGATTCCAGAGCTCCAGTTTGCTTCCACCTATGGCATTCCACGACCTTCATTACCAGTTTTCGAGAGCGGCACTGAGAGTGACTTTGCTCTATTTAAGTTAGCATTAGACTTCTAACCCGACAGCCAAATCCCAGTAGGGCACCCGGGATCGTACTGGTGGCCTCAACCTCAGCACACCGTGGAGGAAGCGTATGACCAGTGGTTCTTTACCCACTGTATGTCCACTTAGAGAGGAGTGGTAGGCCGATATAGCCGCCACGTAAACCTTTAGGGTGGAGTGAGTGATCCCAGTAGAGAAACGGGCCTGCGAGACTAGGCAGTTAACTGGATCTTGCTGGAGTTCTTTACACCATGAAGTAAATAACTTCCATTTAAGGCCATACAGCTTTCTAATAGATGGAGCTCTGGATTGGAGAAGGGTCTCTACACCCTCGGTTGAGAGACCTGTGGAGACCCTTGAGTTGTGCCCCCTCAGAGGCCACACTCTTAGTTTCCACAGCTCCGGACGGGGATGGACTATTGTGCCCCCCGCTTGTGAGAGGAGATCCCTCCTGATCGGAATATAAGTGGCTCGCAGTAAGAGGGACCTTTTACGGGCCCACACAAGGGTCTGGTGTGGCAGCTTGTACAAGGGGCGCGATCGCAGACCTCCTTGGTGGTTGATGTAAGAGACAACAGAGGTGTTGTCGGTGCGCACCCACACATGTTGATTTCTTACGTCTGTGAAGAAGTGTTTGAGTGCTCGAAAAACTGCTAACATCTCTAGACAGTTGATATGCCACTCTAGATGGCGACCTCTCCACAGACCTCTCGTGATCGCTCCCCAACCAGTGAGGGATGCATCCATCGCTAGCATTCTGTGATTCTGAACGTGTCCTCGCAGAATTGCGTCGCCAGTATTGGGTACTGTGGGGCAGAGAAGCCGTCCGTAAACATCAGCGCATATGCCAAGATTGTCAATTCTGCCATGCCAAGCCGGAAGTCCCTAAAATGGCTGATCTTCCATCCTGCAGGCTGCAACTTTTATTTTTTATTTTATTTTTATTTCACCAACCACCGTTTTATTCTACTGTGGTAGATTGTTTTGGCCCTTTTTCAGTTAAAATTGCTCGTCGCCACGAAAAGAGATGGGGCATCCATTATAAGTGCATTACAACACGATGTGTGCACTTTGATCTGATTGAGCACTTTGGCATTCCTGCTCTTCCTTTCTCGATTTACAGCGCGCCAAGATAAGCCCATGGAATTGCTCTGCAACAACGGCACCAACTTTGTAGGAGGAGATCACGTGACACTTTCAATATCATGACAACCAATATCATGACAGGAGCTGCTTGCTCCACAGAAGATCAGATTCCGATACAACCCACCTAATGCTCCTCATTTTGGAGGAACCTGGGAGCTTGAAGTCAAATCTGTTAAAACAGCATTACCTGTTGTCCTGCGACAGCAATCAGTGCCAGAACCAGTGCTACAGACTTTGATAGTAGAGGCTGAAGGCATTTAAATGCTAAGCCACTTGGCTATTTATCCTCCGATGTCGCAGATTTAGACCCAGTGACTCCAAACCTGCTCCTTATGGGCCGTCGTGATGCCTCCCTACATCAAGTCTTCTTCGACTCTACTAACATGTTCGGAAGATGCAGATGGAGGCACAGCCAGGTTTTAGCAGATCATTTCTGGACTGCCTTAATTCGAGATTACCTCCCAAGTTTACAGGATCAACAAAAATGGAGGAAAGATGGGAAAGAACTGACGGTTGGCCAGGTAGTTCTCATTGTTGATCCGCAACTTCCTTGCACTCTCTGGCCTGTCGCCACTGTGACAGAGACATTGGCTGGAACTGCTGGAAGAATTCGCACTGCTTGTGTCAAAGTTAAAGAAAAATCTTACATTCGCCCAGTTATTCGTTTGATTCCACTTCCTAAATTTGAGGATGAGCCTGAGACACTGTAGACAGACTTTCTTGATGTTTACAATTATCCTATCAGATAATTGGGGGCGAATGTTTATCTCTGTATAATGTGTTTATGCCTTCATACCATTAATACAGATATTACTGCAAAGGAATAATTTAGTGCAGATGAAAACGTAATAAGGGGTTTCGAAAAATGTATCGTTAAACAACTTATACAGTTCCTTTAACAGTATTGTAATGTAAAATTACAAAGTGTCCCATTAGATACAGTTTTCACTGAGAAAAAACAAACAAACAAAAAAAACCTTGCCATATTAACAATTTTTTACTGTCAGTGTGATCTTTGAAATACCCTGCTTTAAAGAGCTGCAATAATACATGACTTCACAGAAAAAAGAGGAAATGTGCATGTGTCAATGCTCAGAGAAAGAGAGAGAGTGCTCTTTGTTCATTGTGAAGTCATCCGCTGCGCTTAACACAGACTTGAAGGCCAAGGCTGTGGTGCTGTCCATGAGCACTTTCATTCATGGTGTTCGTTGCTTTGGTGATGATGAATGAGGTTTATGCTTGGACTAATATCTTGACTTCATAGCGTCAGAAGTGTTTTAGGCAGGGGCAGGTGGCCTGGCGTGCCGCTCTGGTCAGCCTCTGGCCAGGGCTTTCTACAGCTCTGATGGATGAGGTGGTGGATCAGCGGCTCTGCTGAAGTGCTCTGGCACCAGTTTCTCTCCAAACACGCAGATGAGATTTGCCTGACACTGTGTTTTCTTAGAAGGTGCGGCACGATGGGGTGTATTGAAGAGGAGGCAGCCACAACTGCTGGCTTGTGTTTCCTGAAGTAAATATGGACTTGGCAGACACTTTTATCCAAAATATAGGGATTAGTATATGATTGAGTGTGGCATGCCGCTCAGAATGTGATATAAATATGTATATTCTGCTACAAAATAAAAATGACATCATGATTTCTGCTAAATATATATAAGCCAAATGCATATATACATGCTCTTTTAGATTTTCTACATCACATTTTCACATTAATTTTTTTACTTGCAATTTCTTTGTAATTATTTGAGAAATACAAGCTATATATACAGTAAATCCATAATCTACTCTTTATAATATCTAAAAATATTACATATTGCCTGTAAATGTGTACTTCAGAAGCTTTTACAGTAGTATGTAAACATTTCCAGATCACTGATAATCTTTGGTTTCCATGCTGCTTCACTTTTCAAAATACAGATTTTTAATGAGATAGGCCACTTCAGAGCATTCTAGGACTGATCCCTAAATCAGGTTTTGATTAATTTGAATGCATACTTGTGATCATTGCTTTGCTGGAAAGTCCAATGATCATTAAGCACAAAATAAATCACATTGTCTGCTGAAATGGCCTGGTTTTAAAGAATTCACAAAGTCCTTTATGCAGTCAAGATGTCCACTTCCTGCAGCAGTTAAGCACTCCATAACTGGTCCAACTCCATGTTTGACAGAGTTTTGCAAACTAATTCTAGCATATTTAAGTAAGTCTTTTATGTTCTTCTAGGTCAGGAGAGGTGTTCGGTGAGGTTTCTGGACATAAGCCTTCATTCTTGTTTATTGTTCTCCTTACAGTCTGCAGTAAAATGTTTTTTCCTCCTTTCATGAGTTCGTCTTGCAAGTCTTTGGCAGTATGTCAAGGTATTTCCGAGTCGCTCTGATTGAAACATCTTATTTCCCTTGATGATTTTGGGCTTTTTCTTCCTTGCTTTGGAAGGCTTTTTTTGTGTGGTACAATGCATTGTAAACTTATTAATGAAGTTGCCAACTGTGTCTCTTTTTAATATAATTATACATCTTCTCTAGCTTTTGTGATTTCTCTTTTCTCTTAGCCATTTTGTTGACTTTATGCATGTATAAAAACTGAAGGTAATTAGATGTAGTTAAAGAGTTTACCATAGCTAAACTGTGTTCTAACACAATTTGGGGTTACACTTTATTTTAAGGTGTCCTTGTTGCAGTGTAATTAAACATCTAAAGTTGAGTAATATCAATAAACTACATGTACTTAATGTACTTAGTTTAGTGTTAGAATGAGGTTACTTGCATGTTTTTTTATGCAAAATTTATTGTTATCATAATAGTAACATGTAACGTGTAACAAGGACATTGTAGAATAAAGAGTTACCCAATTTGGTACCCCATATGCTAGTAATGGGTTTAAAAACAGCAATGTTATAGTATCTATATAGGGGTTGAATAACTACGAGAGTTATATTAATGAAAGAGGAAAAAGATGAAAAACTATATTTTATATTTACATGATCACTATGACACTTCTAAGAACATGTATATCCATGGAATTGCTATATATATATATAGGTTAATATGGATCACAAAACCAGTTATAAAGACCTTTTTATTGTGATTTATACATAAATAAGCTTTGTTTTGATTGGACAATATTTGGCAGAGAAACAACTATTAGAAAATCTAGAATCTGGAACATGATATTTACTTAATATTCTAATGATTTTTGGCCATGCAAAGCAATGGTTGGCTATCGCTACAATACTGCATCAAATTTTCAGAACTTTGTTGTTTGTAGCAAAAAAAAAAAGTGTGTCTGTATTGCTTCAAAGTAACTTCTAATACTTAACCAAATTTGGTGCTGAGCTTTGGACTCATTTTATGAAAACACCAGGATTCAGCGACAATGACAACTTACCAGATTCACTGGTTTTGATTAATTAGCAGAGAGAATTAGTATTCAGTTAATATTTAATATAGCACTACAAGTGTGAGCGGTGTGGGTGTGATGGTCGTGAGGAGAGGCGTTTTATAGGTATATACTTTGGCAGCGGCGTGCTGGGAGAGACAGGTGGCGGCAGGTTATTTCAATAATAAGTAATAATATCATCAGCTCTCTCTCAGCCCGGGGAAACACGTGCTGATGCAGAGTGTCAAGATATCCCAGCATGCTTTGAGCTTATAAAAATAGCCCCTTCACAGCTGTGCGCTTAGGAAGAGCTATAGCCAGAATACAAAGTCCTGATGAGCTTCACAGTATTATGCACGTCTTTTCACAAAACATTGCTTTTTCCCCATCCTCATTGTCTTCATATACTGGATTATATAGTAAAATCACTTTAAAGACAGTAATCATATTAATTGTATGCTCACACTTTATTTTAAGGTCCACTTCTTGCTATTAACCAGCTATTTGCTGATACATTTTAATTAGTAAACTTCTAATTTGCTTCTTATGAATAGTAAGGTACTTAAGTTTAGGCACTAAAGGATGTAGATTATGGTTACACAGAATATGTGCTTCATAAAAGTAAAAATGCAATATGTTAATATTAGACATGCCAATAAGCAACAACGTAAGCAACTACAGTGAGTAATATTTAGTAATGTTTTCTTCTTCTCATATTTAGGTTTACTTCATGTCTATTTTACTAGATGTTGATTTTATTAAGAATTTTAAAGATCTGTATATATATATATATATATATATATATATATATATATATATACACACACACAAAAATATGTATACTATAAAAATTTTAAAAGATTTTCTTGTCATTTTGAGAATCCAGATATTTTTTCATTTAATTAAAATTTCATAACTCATATATGTTAATTAATAAAGTTGAAATGCTTGAAAATCTTGTCTAAAACTGATTCAGATGTTTTTATATGATGATAACACAAGTATATCTACTTTCTTTTAGTTCAAACAAGTTAAAGAGGTACTAAAAAATCAGTTTAATGACTGATGGCCTGCTAGTTTCATCTATTTTCTGCATTTCAGAACCTTTGCAATATTTTTCCACTGGGAGGCACCATTATCTGTGTCTTGAGCAAAGCTGCTGCATGGTTTTATTATCTGCGTTCATCTGAAGGGCGGCACACACACACAGCCAACTGGAGACCTGGCCCTCGAGCTGCTCCTGAAGGCAACACACATGCTGAACACAACAAGGGCACACACACTCATTCCCTGAAGAAACCTCTTGAGGTCTTCATAAATCCTTGTATGTCAAATTGACTGAAATGATGCTCTAGGGTTAGGACTTTAACTAGTGCTGATATGAAATTTCGTGTAAAAAGCGTGTTACAGTACTATGTACATACGTAATACCACTGTTTTATAAAAATTATCTTATGTGTTATATTATGTATTATTATATTTTAATGCACTGGCTTTAAACAGTAAACATTCAAGTGGTCAAATTACAGGCAACTCTAAATAACAATTGAAAAAATCATTTAGTCTTGTTTTCCTTTTAAATATTTAAACATTCTTAACGTGATTTTCAATGCATCTTTAGAAAAGAAAAAATACAAAAGCTGTCACTGAGATGGAACCTTGTTAAGAGGTACTTATAGTGCTAATTTTCTCTTTAACGTACTAATATGCACCCTTTAGGGGTAAATGCGGTAAGGTAAGGTGGTTCATGTGTGACATGATTGCCCAAAAATGATTGCCTTTTGTGAACTAGTGCTAGGTTTTTCTCATAATCTCAACAAAACCACTGCATTACAATTATATGAACCATATTGCTCCATAACTATCTACAACAACAACACAAAAAAACAAGCAAACAACTATACACTTTGGTAAGCTACAACAGTGTCACTTTTAAAGATTACATAGCCAACAGGATATGTCATTACTGACAGATATTTTGTGATCAGAGAAAGATTTACAAGCCTAAGATCTAATACCTATAAAATTGTGACCTTCTTCCACTTCCCTCTAGAATCCATCCTGTTGGCTCAGACTTGTGTCTTTAATCATCTGTGTATCTCAGCTTCAGTCTGTCCATGCAATGAGCTGAAAAGTTAGATGACACCTTACAGTTTCCATACATATGTGGAATAATTTAGTGTTTCACTTCAACAAGGAGGACGTTTTGTTTAAATTCCCCCCTTAAATTACAATGGAGCAATTAAAATAAATCTTCACTTGCACTTCCATTAACCCTGGCTGGTTTTGCGTTTCACTGCCAGAGACCCAGCGGATTTGGCCTTTCCCTGATTTATGTTGTCTTCCTCCAGAAATCAGAGAGAAAAACACGCCCAAAGTTTTTTTCCCCCCCTTTTTGGGGGGATGTGGGGGAGGGGCATAGATAAAGTCCTCATGTGTTTTTTGCTCTAAGGAAAAATAATACATTTTCCACATCTATTAGAGTATGCCATAAATCTAACACACCTTGCAAAAGCCTTCAAGGGAATACGTAAGAGACAAAGGCGGAATGTTATATTTCATGTTCAGAGTCTCTGCTGTATATGGAAATATATTTATGTAATGTCAACATACAGAGTAGTGTTTTCTGGAGGAATGTTGGGATGTGATAAAGGAGTTATAGCTGTAGGTCATTGTACAGCCTGTAGGAGACATGTTAGGAAGTCACCATAAAACATAACCTAAGACTTTCAATTATAAAAGTTTCCTTTCCTTTCCAACATAAACACTGAACATGAAGTGCATGCTGAGACCGACTTAAATCTGTGAGATTCAAACACTTCCAGTGACTTCAATATTACATTATTTGTAATACATGTGTGTGTGTGTATAATTTTTTTTTACACATTTGCTCGGATTTATTATTATTATTGTTATTTATTTAACTTACAATGCATGCAGTGATGGGCATGTTACTTTAAAAAAAGTTGACTGAGGGCTCATGAACTGAGGACTGGTGGTGGTGCTTGTTTATCATTTATTTTTCTATAAAAAAGATAACAAAACTACTATGAATTCTACTAACAATATAAAACGCACTAGGATTATTGAGCTGCTGGGTTTAAACACGTAGTCTGCGTTCATTTGAATTGATTTGCTGAAATCAAAACAGGCATGACAAAATGTGAGCACCAGCCAATACGATTGTCCTTAGTGCATTAATTCCACCCACTACCAGAGAAACTTACAAGAAAATACAACAAGGAATATCGTTTACATTTACATATATTAATGCCACAATTTATTGTCAGTAATACAACAGGGAATTTGTTTGATTACTTTTTAAATAGTTTCATGTTACAATGATAATCATAATATTGGGCTAGAAAATGTTAAAAATCCATGATATTTTAAAAAGATTCAACAAATATATATTTGCACTTACAGTACTGATTATATGAATATTTTAATAGTTGTTAAATCAAAGCTTGTGTTGAAAATGTATAAATGTTTCCCAAAACATGAAACCAAGATGAATGGAGACATAAAGAAAACTGCTTTGGTTGACATTGAGGCTAGTCGCTCAGATTGGTGCAAGCAAAAATGTGTTGGTGTTTACTGCCTTTAACTGTAGTGGCAAGCACACATTTCCCAGGACTGAAATCATAGCCCTGCAGGAAAGATTTAGAAATGAAGCGAAAACAAAGCAAAACTGTAATTACCAAATATCTTTTATTGCTAATACGGACAAAAAAAATAACTGAATGTTTATAAGATTCATAAAAATTCTAACTAAATTAGTTTCCTTTAAGCCCTTCACACTGATCTCTAAACAAATATGTTCTTAAGTACTTTCGGCTCTGATAACAAGAGGAAATGAGATCATTTGTGCTAGCGGTGAGAAGCAGCTAAATTTTAAAAAGTGAGCAAGTGTGTGTTTGAGTGTCTCTGTCTGCTGGTGAACACATTCTTCATGAGAAATTAGAAACCTACAGTGCTTACTTTAACAGGTCAGTACTTGGTCTATAGATAAGTGCATGGGCCTGCCTTGCTCTGGGCCAAAGCTCAGCAGATCTACTGAATTAAACCCCATGACAATATGAACAGTGTTTCTGTTGTTAAAGAGATAAGTTCACTCCAAATATAAAGGTGCTGATTTTTAAAAAAATAATTTCCCTTTGCTAAAGCCATGCAATGGCCTACAAACTCAGTTGGACTTCATCATTCAATGATGATTGAGCTGGAGCCCCATTGTTGTGGCATTTGTAAAAAATTATAGAAATAATCAATCACAGTTGAACTTTTACCAAGCATAAATTTGTAATAGAAATGAAACATTTTCTACATTTTGAATTCATTTTGTTATTCAGATATATTGTTCACAGCTTTATTGGTGTGTTTACCACTGAATGTGTGGCATAGTAGTTACTAAATGAATAGTAAGGAGAGCTTTACAACATGAACACTGGTATTATGTCTTTATACTATGAAGATGGTTTGAAACAGTCTGCATTGTATAAAGCATTATATAAATCGTAATGTGACTTGACTTGACTTGATTCCCAGGTGCAATTGAAGGCAGAACATGACAAAAATGCTATGACATTGTGTACCTGTTGGTTTTTATAATCAGCGTTGCCAAATGCCTTCGGTGAAAAGTACCTAAAGCCTGCCTGAAAAGTTGGAACTGTAGATGATGTAATGGACTAATATAATTAGTATATTCATGAAGTCATCACATCATATCAAACATTTACATTTGTTTCCTTTTTATACAGCCTGTTTTAATACTTCCAATTAAAACAGTTCTTATTTACATATCAACGCAACCCACCTCTTACTTCAAATCTGCTGTTCTGCAATGATACAATTCAGACGTCATTTTACAAAATTGGCATACAAATAAATTTAGGACAGCAGTGCTGTGATTTCAGCTATATTTACATGTGAAATGAAAATTAGAGAACAGAGAAGGACTCATTTTATATTAAGTGGCCTTAACTACTATGTACTTACATAAGAATAGCATAATTATTATTTTTGTTCATATTTTATTGTAAAACACGTCAGCTGCTGTTGAGGTGGAATACAGGTAAGGTTAGGGACAGGTTTGGTGATATAGGTAGGTTTAAGGATGGGTTACGGTGTAAGGGATGAGTCAACAGTGTAATTACTGTATGTTTAATATACTCTGTGTATAATATGTAATTATGCAAATCATTAAAATGTACAGAATGTCTGCCTTATTTATTTAGTTTGTTTATCACAATAAAGCCAATAATAATAATCAGCAAATATATTTACATGTCACCAAAAAAGCTTGCAGCAACAACAAAAAAAAAAAAAAAAAAAAAAGGAAAATTTGTTGATTTTTTTGAAGTGTTTATAATGCTTTTACAGTCATTTTATCAGTTTTCATCAACACCATTTAGTTATTTCATGGGATAAAAACAGCACAGAAACAACATAATTGTGCTTTTATCCTGCGATATTACTTATCATAATGCTAAAGGCTGCATAGTCTTTGGGTGGATGGCACTGGTACTTGAGAATAATACTTGCTTCACCTTTAATGAATAATGCTCCAATACTGAGAGGAGCTCTGTTGAGTGCTGTCAGTTAGCTATGTACTGGCACGTCTCGTTGGATCAGTGCAGAGAGATTCCAGACATTTTTAATGGATTATACATTAAACAAAGTGAAGATGAGTTACGTTCTCAAACATGAAACGATCCGTGGTCTCCTGTGCGAGCTGGATGAGCTTTAGAAGTCGTGATGCTCAGATTACACATTCCCTTGCTCATCAGAAAAGAGCATCGAAAGACCGAGGACTTATCTCTCTTTCATGCGCGTATGAATGAACAATCTGTGCAGGTCTTCCTCCTCGACTCTTTGTACTGAGGAATCAGATACATCTCAGACAAATAAGAGGAGCCCCCTCAGTCCCCTCTCTGTGCCCTGGTATCCTCCCTCTCGCCCTACAGTCGCTCCATTCTTCTGCGGGCCTGTTTAAAGCACGGCCCTGCCGCAGGCTTCAATGGGCGGCAGTGATGGGGCTGAAGCTCTGCGCTTTAATAAGGCCTGTCTGTCAGTGCTGGATTCCAGCGGTCACACAACCCCACCCTAATCCTGCCAGTCATCTCTCTCCCTTTCCCTCGCGCTTTCATTTCTTAGAGACATGTCTGTTGTTTACGATTATGCCTGGTCAGTAGAGACGATGAACTTCCAAATATCTTCCTGAGGAAATCATTACTAGTTTTAATTACTTAGACGTTGCTGCTTTTTTTCAGCATTTTCATATGAGATTATACAAGCCACCTACAATTTTAATTAATATGCAACATTAACTGTTAAATTGTGACAATGTACACTAAGCAAAGTTGGTCTCTATTGAAATTGCACTTCTCACCAAAACATTAAGACTCCCCCTCTTTTGGTGCTTGATGTTTAGGGTCACTGTGAAACTGCCACTATTTTCGAAAATACCTTTAATGCAGTGTGTAACACAGCTTTAAGTGACTGAAAACATCCTGCAAAGATTTCAATCTAAAAGTGCACCGTGTATAAAGTTATTATCTCTCAAATAAAAGTCGACCCTGAATCATTGAAACAAGTCGTTTTTAAATGAGTCCCAAGCCATTTCAAGTTGACTTCAAAGTTAAACATTAGCATATTGCCTGTCCACTTGTTGGTCTTTTTCCTTAGTTCTGAATAAACGCCACTAGGTGCTGCTTTTGGAACAGTAAAAGCTCAAAACACTGCTTTAAATGAAACTGACCAATATTTATCAGATGTTTGTGCTCAAATAAGATTTTTAAAACAGAATACCATACTTTCCAGATATGGGCATCTTTTCTCAGCTTCTTTAACATGTCTTCAAATAGGCTACATGCGATTAGCTATTGGTTTAATACTTATTGTTATTACTTGGGACTACCTTGATTCAAACATTTTACTTACTTTAATGCATACATATAGAAGCCCTTTTCCGCCACTGAATAAAAAAAAAAAAAAAGGTTATTGTGACTTTTTATCTCAAAATTCTGACTTGTTTCTCAGAATTGCACACAAACTCAAAATTCTTTTGTCTCTGAATTGTGAGATATAAATTCGCAATTGGGAGTTAAAAAGTCACTGCAACTGCAAGATATAAAGTCATAATTCTGGCTTTATAACTCGAAACTACGAGTTTATATCATACAATTCAGACTTTTTTTAAAGGCAGAATTGTGAGATAAATGTTGCAATAACCTTCAATGGTCGAAATAGGCTTCTAAACATGTATAATCCTTAACCAAAAAAAAAAAAAAAAAAAAGGAAAAAGAGAGAGAGAGGGAGAGAGAGAGAGAGAAGCAGCTATATCCTGGGGCGACCTAAGGGATGATGTGTGATGTGTTTGGTTGGTTTTCTGACAGACACTTGATCTGGCAATAGTTAGGTGTGGGTTTGTAAGCCCTGCTGATTCACTAACTATGTGATATTCAGTTTTCCACAGCGTGTGTCTGAACCTGTGTATTGAGAGAGTGAACACACAGGTGCGTCAGGTGCTCATCCCCCTTCAGAATAGGATACATCACTCCTGTGGCTAACCACAGGAAACATGTGCTAACTTGGCGTAGATAAACCAAACGTTCTGATGCAGGATGTGAGACAGGAAAATAGAGGAATGAATCATCACTCTTTCACAGATCTCATCCAGGTTATCACAGAGAAAACGCTTCTAGAGGTAGTAAGATAAAGTCAACCGCTTGAATGAGAGAAACTGCATCACCTAATTTGGTAGCTTAAGTAAGGAAGCCTGATGAATGAACCATTTGTTTTATTGTTAAATGCATCATTTCCTATTCGTCTAGAACGCACAAATTCATTACAATACTATAAAGGCTGATTTTGCCATTTTCTTTGGGTATTTTGATTAGTATTTGACTTTTTTCCTCAGTATTTTTACATTCAAGTAGATGGGACTTGTAGTTTACTTGCATTATTGCATGTCCGTTTCCAAAACAGGAAACAGCTGCCTGTGGGTGTTGCAAGATTGCAGTCAAACAGATGGACTGACTTAACTTTGTTGCCTCCCTTGACTTCAGCACTGTTTCAGATACACAAATAAATTAATAAATAAATATATTTCTACACTGTAAAGCTGAAAAGATAAAAATAAACAACCTACCTAATGTCATGATCGTGCATATAAATATTCATACACAAAAATTAACTTTGGCATGTTTATTCTATGCCATGGGTAGGATTAGGGTTGTGCGGTAGATGCAATAAACAAAACTTGCATATTATATGGACACCAAACACGTGCATGCTGTATAAATGCCAAGGTAAATTTTTGCGTATCAAAACCAGGAGTTTTCATTTTTATTCTGAGTGCTATTTAGTGCCTCAAAATCCTTTCTGTTGTGATCAATATATCACAAGAGATTGATATAGGTAAGTTATACGGGGGTTCAGAATTGAAATTTCTGTGGACTGTTGCTAAAAGTCAATGCTACTGTATATCGTGTTGGAAATATGCCCTACAACAAATCCAACCCTAAACCTACCAGATAGTGTTAACAATGCAAAACTATATAAGTATGCATTTGTTGATACAACCGTGCCTTTTCAACTTACTTTTACGATTGTTTTGACGGTTTGACAATATGTGGACACATGGGGAACCGGAGATCCTTGCCTCTCAAGTATAGCACGTCTTTGTACCATCTGAGCTACCAAACAAACTGTAACACCAAGCCAGCAGGGGGAGCTCTCACCTCTGCACTTACTGTTACCGCTTCCTCTCTGGGTACTTAAGTATTGTTTTGCTGTTGCAGACTCTACCAAGCATTTTCCTAGTATTTGCCAAGTCTTGTTTCATGGTCATTTTTGCCTTGTTTTCATTGCCTGGTTTTCTTGTTTACTTTGGACTGCTCTCTCAGATTTTGGACTTTTGGACCTTGGACTTTTGCCTTGTATTTGTTTGAATGTTTTGCTGCCTGCCCTAACCATTTAATGTTTCTTCATTACGCTTCTGCCTCGCGACCTTGGATATCACTGTTTGCTAGTGTTTGGATCTTTCCTGTTTGACTACACTGTGTTGGGGCAATCGTGGCCTAAAGGATAGGGAGCTGGACTAACCCAGAGGTTGTTGGTTTGAGTCCCAGGTATTTTGGGTGGGGTTAGTGAATAACCAGCGCTCTCTCCACCTTCAATACCACGTCAGACCCTTGAGCAAGGCACCGTTCCCCCAACTGCTCCCTGGGCGCCGCAGCAATGGCTGGCCACTGCTCTGGGTGTGTGTTCATGGTGTGTGTGTGGTTGTTCACTTCTCACTGCTGTGTGTGTGCACTTAAATGCAGGGTTAAATGCAGAGCACAAATTCCTAGTATGGGAAACCATAACTGGCCACATGTCACGTTTAATAAAGCTAAATTTGCTCTTGGATCTTTCATAGTCCCCGTTATACAAACCGACCGTCTTTGAAAACCCATAGATATGAGGCTGGATATGGATATGGATATGTTTTCAATTAACCCAGCATTTTAATATTGTTTTGAAAATGCAGTGATGTGTACTTATTGGTGTATGTATTTCGTGTCTTGCTAAAAACTGCACCAAGGTATGTTTATGCAATGAGGCCAAGTAGAAATATTCTGGTAATTTGTGTGAGTATCTTAAGTGACTAGAAGCACCAAACTCTTGTACCTCAGACCAACGGGAAAACAAATGATGACCACAAGACTTCATCCCAACCTGGTCAACCATACACTTCCCAACTGTTAATATGATATAACTGAACAGTCACAGCTGGCTTTGACACCACAGAACCTTCAGGACAGAAGTTGTTCCCACAACTATATATGTCACTTCTAGTGTTCCATGTCAGTGGCTTGCAGTGGCAGGGTGGTGTGGACATGATTTGACGCCGGGTAAGTCTGGACTCATGGTGTGGTGATGTGATTTTACAACCAAGTCCTACCCGTAGGGAAGGATATCTAACAAAGTACATTCGCCTCTATACCTCTGGCACCCAGTCAGTCCTCAGAGTAATTGAAATGCGAGGAGGGCTTGGTGGTTAATTAATGATGTTCATTAGGCTGCCTCTAACTGTTACCATTAACCTTCACAAACAGAGGGACAGCAAGTCTCTCTGCTCCCATAATTCCCTGCATTCTCAGAGTAAACCAGACACATGCTTTCCTGTGGAAATGCAGTCTGCCCCCTAAAATAGTTCTACTCCAGATGGACTTTCACTCAGCTAAATGCCACTGAATCGGCTGCTTAAAGGTTTGAGGTTAATTTACACCATTGCATATCATATCAAAGCTTTTAATATGATTTACAGAGCGCCGTGCGCTTCAGATTTTTCTCTATTTTGAGGGCAGGAATACGCACAATGATGGAAAAGGGAGAAATTTATTTGGGCCTCAGCACACCAAGCCGAGCACTTAGTGTTCATTTATCATCACTGTCAGCACGGTAGCTGTCACGCATGCATTTAGTTTTGGAATTTACCTTTGCAGTTTTGCATGGGGAGTCTATTTGTCACACTCATTAGCACCCTGCATTCATCTCCCTGTGGTCAGTTTAATGTACAGTGTGGTTGTGGCAACATGTCATTTTGCCTGCATTAGTTATCAGCATCAGCATAAAGCCCTATTCCTCACCACAGCGACCAGCACAAGCCACTGCATCAATCTCATGCTTTGAAATGCCGAACATTTTCTAGGCCACAATGGGGTCAGACTGAAGAAACAGTGAGAATTTGAATATTATGATGTCACCTTGTCTACACAACACATAATTTTAAGCCATTTGTATAATGAAAGTTGAATGAAAGATCAATGAAAAAAAAGAAAAGAAATTAGCTAGCTAACTTGACAGACAGATAGATAGATACACTGCCCTCCAAAAGTTTGAAAATGCCTTTTTAATTTGTGAT
This sequence comes from Enteromius unitaeniatus, assembly GCA_032359435.1. NCBI lineage: Eukaryota > Metazoa > Chordata > Actinopteri > Cypriniformes > Cyprinidae > Enteromius > Enteromius unitaeniatus. The sequence continues at coordinate 668,836 of JAUMHI010000054.1, read as the reverse complement.
AATTTTGCACTGATAAGGGACAACACAAACTACAGAAACATATTTATAACATGTACAGTTATACATAGAAAATACTTAAATTTTTGATTAATCAAAATATCCACCATTAGCAGCTATTACAGCTCTGCATAATCTGGGTATTTATTCTGATCCAACACCACTCTTTGCCAGGGGTGTTTCCAAACTTTTGGTGGGCAGTGTAGTCAGATAAATAGATAGATATGCTGATATTAAAGGGTTACCTCACCTCAAAATGAATATTTTTTCACAAATTAAGATATTTTTATGAAATCTGAGAGTTATCTGATCTCCATAGACAGCAATACAAGTTAAATGATCCCAGATCCATAAATATTTGTAAAACAGTCTATGTGACATCAGTGGCTCAACTTCCGTTTTGCAACACTAAGATAATTCCTTTTTGCACAAAGAAACAAAAATAACATTTCAGGTTACTTGACAGTAACCCTGTTCACTGAAAGCAGGAAGGAGATGATGTGTGAAACACTATTGAGAACGCTCTTTGTTCGACCCTCTGTTGAAGCATGTCAAACACGCCAATTTATATAGTTTGGTTTATATAACCTCGGCCAGTTGACGTCATTTGATTATGTGCACCTGGAGGTTATAAACAGGTATGAACCAAAAACATCTTCAGGTCAGTTTTGTCTAAAAGGACGTCCAGTCACACCTACAGTGCATCATTGGAGCACAGCATCTCTGCTTGTTCAAAAGCTACTCTCAATACTGTGGGAAGCGATATTGGCAACGAGAATACCTACACTGCCACACTGAAAGTGTCTGGACCCCCAGGGTTGTGTAGTGTGTGCGCACAATCATCAAAGAGGTCTAGACCTGACTCTGGGATGCTGACTCGAGGACTCATGAGTAGCATGTACATCCATGAGCAGAGCAGTAAATGGTGGAGGACAAAAGGCTTCGACTAGCTTTGACTAGCCCAGGGGCAAAGTCCAAGCAGGATACAGCCTAGGCAAGAGACTGACAGAGCCTGCAAATCCCCAATTCTCTTCAGAGAAGTAATTACAATTAGAAAACCCATCTTAAGGGTCAGAAGCCTGACAGGCGCTGACTCTAGTGGTTGGAAAGGGGTCTCAACTAGACCTTTGAGCACAATAGCAAAGTCCCATGAAGGGACTGTCGCTCTAGTGGGTGGCCTCAACCGTTTAGCTCCACAAGTAAAGTGGGTGACCTTGCCGGAGGTCCAAGGGTATCACCATGGATGCAGCTGCCATAAGAGCTAGAACTCTCTGAAAGTAATGAACAGTCACTTTCTGGCATAGCTTGATTTTCTTTAGAGTGTTGAGAATGAATTTGACACATGTAAGAGACAGTTGTGCCTGCATGGCAATCGAATTACAAATGACACCCAAATACGTTGTCCTCTGAGCAGGAGAGAGAATGATTTTTTTGGCGCTGGGTCAACCCTAGAGATTCAAGATGAGCTAGGACGATATCCCGATGTCGAAGGGTTAGCTCCTGAGACTGAGCCAAAATCAACCAGTCGTCTATGTAATTCAAAATACGGATGCCCTGGAGTCGTAGAGGAGCCAGAGCTGCATCTATGCATTTTGTATATGTGTGGGGTGACAGGGCTTGGCCAAATGGAAGGACTCGATACTGGTAACTTCTTTTGTTGTAGCAATATTTCTATATTAAAATATTCATCCTTCAGATCGATTGTCACAAACCAATATTATGATTGGATTTGAGAAAAAAATTATCTTGACTGTCGACATTTTGAAATTTCTGAGATAGCAGTTCAACCTGCGAAGATCTAGAATTGGACACAAATCCCCGTCTTTCTAGGGAACCAATAAAAACTCTCTGTCTGGCAGGGGAACATGTTCTATGGCCCCTTCATCCAGCAAAGTTTGGTGTAAACAGTGCAATTCTGGTGTAAACAGATGCGCTCATTCCGGTTTCACGGAAGTGAAGACCACGGTGTTAAAACCTCTGATGCTCCGGCTACACCATGGCCTTCCAAATCCCCGTCTCCGCATCTGCTCTCATCTTGGCTCTCCAGATCCTCGTCGACGGCCTGGCCCATCGGCTCTTTGTCTCTGCCTCTGACTCCTCTTTCATGGCTCTTCCCTCCGTCTGCTTCTCTGTGGAACATCATCATGGCTGTGTTCTGGGTCCTGCCAGGTTCCTCCTGCTCCAAACTCCTCATATCTCCGCCCTGGCTCCTTCCTTCATCATCACCACCTTGGACTTGGTTTGTCATCATCCTCCCGTTTACCTCCTAAACCTCCTCCAGACTTCCCTCTCCTTCCAGAGGTCACGGCTTCCAGGAGGGTAATATTTAAGCATCCCTGGACTGTTTGTTGCTGTTTTCATTCCCCATGTGCGTTGTCTCTGTTTGACCTAGTATCTGTTGTGTGTTGATTGTGTGATTATGTTTAGGTGTGTAGCGCTCGTTATCCCTCATTGTCTGCCCTTTTATAAGTTTGATTCCATTCAGTTTTAGTTTGTCCGGTTTCAAGGTTACCTTATGTGTATGTTCTATCCTGGCTGTCTGTTTGCCCAATTGGAATTATAAAGGATTGTTATTTTATGAATTTGAATCTCAGCTCGTTCGTTCCTGCACCACACAGCATGACAGCTATGTTGATGAAGTTAATGTGTTAGTGAACTAATGTTGTTAGTTCCTGTTTACCCTCACAGCCTCATTTTCGAATCAAAATGGCAGTGGGCTGATAACATAAGGGTGAGTAATTAATGACAGAGTTTACATTTTGGAGTGAACTACTCCTTTAACTGTCAGCACTGGGGAAAAAGTAGGTTAATAGTTAAAAAGGATTAAGTCAGCATTAGTGTTAGGGTAAAAGTTAGGTCAAGATTAGGTCAGTGCCATTTCCATTACAATCAACAGGGCTCATATTTGCAATGCAAGGCTTGTCAGGCTTTAGTAAATGCTTGCCTTTATAAAAACATTTCAAATAACAACATTGGAATGTATATTCTTTTCATGGCTTTGGGTGGCTGCATTTTCAGCTTTATTCAAATAAAAACACTAGGTTAACAATAGACTGCCTTAATGCTAATAAAACACACCTGATTCCAACCCTCTTTCCTATTATACATCTGTCCCAAATCTTTTATAAATATGCCTAATACTAACAGTGATGTAATGTATTTGCAATGTCCTAAAAATAAGTCAGTTTGCACTACTGCTAAAGCATTTACTTTAATGAGATGGAAACCAAGGCATTATGGGATCAAGTGCACAAATTACAAATACAGCTCCACCACAATTTTTACAAATTAAAGAAATAACTTACCCTCTGGCATAAAGAAGATTACTTAGTTCACTGTAGACAGAGTGTAAAGCACACAGTGCTGATCAGTATTGACACAGGTTGGTCAGTGGGTCACTCAGGTAAACAAATCCGCTCAGCGCTAATGCTTCAGTTTGCAATCTCATACAGATAAGTGATAATATGTGATAATTTGGTTTTACAGGCTTTTTTTCCCGTATACAGTATTTGCAGTTTCCTATCTATGCAAACATTTTTTAAAGTGCCAATATTATGGATTTTTGAACATTACATTTTATATAGTGTGTAACACAGCTGTAAGTGAATTAAAATATCCTGCATAGTTTTAAATTCCAAAGCGCACTGTGTATAAAGTTATTGTCTGTCAAAAGAAAGAGTTGCTCTGAATCATTGAAACAAGTTAAAAACAAACAATTGTTGACATTGAATTCTGTAACCTCCTTCTACAGTACGCAGGACCAATTGAGACACATTTGGCAGTAGTTTCCACGCTGCTAAATGGTCTACTAAGGGAACCAGCATCTCAAGGCTGGCCTCTGGTGTTATTGGAGGAACAGGCAGAATGTCTCAACGCAGCCCACCCTCGAGTAAAGCTGCGACCTGTCCCTCCTGAGAGCCATCTCGTCCCCGTTATATGATGTTTTCGGGCTGGGGAAACTGAGCGAGGTGTTTCCCGGAGACACACTTCAGGGTGGTCTCCTGAGGGCGCCGTGTTTGAGCGAGCACCACACCCTCGGGTGAAGTGTGCTGTTCCTCGGCAGGGGCTGCCCTCTGAAGCTGCCATAGACCTGCCAATGGAGTGGGCGGTCTCTTTGGTGGCACGTAGCACAAGGTCAGTGGTTCTCCTGAGCTCTTAGATAGTCTCAGAGCTCACTTGCTCACCCTTATCCAACTCATGCAGCAGGTAGGCTTGGTACGCCTGAAACACACCCATTGAGTGCAGACACGCACCGGCATCGACCTACAACCGTTCTCATTCATCCCCATTATATTGCTGTAGCAATCAGACGCAGGGATGAAGAGACGGGATGAAAACGGTTTCTTCCATGATCTACACACCTCGGTGTGTAGATCATGAGATGGAAGGAGACTGTAGTCAACGCCTTCCATCTCTTCACCCTCGGATGAAGAGAGGAGCAGCGCTGCATCTCCCTGACTAGGGGAAGTAGCAGAACGCGCTTCCTTCCTCGTCTGGCTATCGCCCGATCCTGATGCAGAGGAGCGAGATAGGGACTCATGCAACTCGGACTCCTCGCAATCAAGATCGAGTCACGATCACCACGAACGTCGCCGCCGCTCTGCCTCAGCATTTGCTTTGCTCAGTTTGCTTTGTTTTTAAGACATTTTTCCTGACAAGGTTTGTTCTAAAGACAGAAACACACTTGGCTTTTGGCACACACACAAAGAGCGCTTCGCTGAATGACAGAAAGCTAGTTTGCCGGCAGCATTCAACGTGCTTATATGCTTCCTGGCCAGTGACGTCACCCGCCTATGACGTCCCAATTCCTCATTGGCTGATTCAACACATGATTCAGAGCCGTTCCTATAGCGTCTCGTCGACGCAGCTCGAGTTCCTGAAAAAGAACCAAAATATGAATCTTTCATTATCCAGAACAGTGACACTTTAAAATGGGTTATACATGAATGCAATATACATATTTTTGTATAGTTTTCTTAAGAAACAGAGTGAGTCATTGTTTATCATACAAAAAGAAAAGCTGAGAATTCAGATTTTGTTGCGTGAAGTTCTTCATTTTCTTACAAAAAGTGAAGAATTTCACTTTTTGACGTGAAGCATCAGCGAGACAGACGAGACAAACGGGAGCTCACTTAAGTTAATTTCTTATTGTCTATTTTCAATCACAAATCTATTTTATAAACCATAATTTTTGCTTCTTATAACATGTGAATATACCACCTGTTGTATTTTACTAACTAAAACAACCGGATTGCTCTGTTATCACTATTTTAGGTTTTTATTTTAGCTTAAAGCCATTTAGCAGCACCAGCGTGGTGACTGCTAACCTTGTTAGCATTGTCTACACACTATTTACAGACATTACTGTTGTTTACTCACAGTTACTTGCTTTAATGGCGAATTTGTGTCTACCTTTGAGTGCAGGTGAGGACACGTTCAAGCTGCTCTCGTTGAAGGTCGAACTGGAGGCCGTGGATAAGCAGATCCGGGAGCTGCTGGAGAGACAGACCGAGCTAAGGGAGCGAAGGGCAGTGCTGGAATCCTTCCGGGTGAGTATACAGTGCGATACAAATACTCTGACCACCTCTACTCCGTGTGCTTCTCTGCACAGGTCCCGTGCACCTGGGATGCGATCGTCCCAGATATCCTTCACTCCGGCGCTGGGACATCACAGACCCTGGGTGCAGCTGAAGACACGAGCCAGGCCCCAGTCAAGGTCCTGCACACGGCGGTGAACGACACCAGGCTGCGCCAGACGAAGGTTCTGAAGAGGGACTTCAGCAGCCTGATCGAGACACTTCACAGCACGTTGCCCACAACCAGGATCATTGTGTCAGGACCACTCCCCACATATCGACGTGGGCACGAAAGGTTCAGTAGACTTCTTGCTCTAAATGAATGGTTACTGTCATGGTGTAAATAACAAAAACTGCTCTTAGTTAATAATTTGAATCTTTTCTGGGAACGTCCTGGGCTTTTCCATGCTGATGGCCTGCACCCCAGCAGAGTCAGAGCGGAACTGCTGTCGGACAACATCTCCAGGATGCTACGCTCCATTTGACTAGTAAGTACATTCTCAAATTATTGCTACGCTGCCTTTTGTTCTGAACGCTTAGACGATAGTACTTGCACTGTCCAGTGTATAAGACTGTAAGACTGTTGGTTCCCTGAATAGTGAGGTCAAAACATAAATTTAATGCAGGATCTAGAAAAAATCTGATCATAATTAAACCAGACAAAAACAAAATAGATGAACAGAAATCATTTTTAAAGCTTGGACTCCTAAATATTAGATCACTTGCACCCAAAGCAGTTATTGTGAATGAATTGATCACAGATAGTTTTGATGTACTCTGCTTAACAGAAACCTGGCTAAAACCTAATGATTATACAAAACCTAATGATTATATTGGTCTAAATGGGTCTACTCTACCAAACTACTATTACAAGCATGAGCCCCATCAGAGTGATCGTGGTGGTGGTGTTGCAACAAAATACAGTGATATTCTAAATGTTACTCAGAAAACAGGATACAGGTTTCATTCATTTGAAATATTTTGCTTAATGTTACTTAATGTTACAGATATACAAAAGAAATCTCTTGTCTTAGCTACTGTGTATAGACCGCCAGGGCCATATACTGATTTCCTAAAAGAATTTTAATTTCTTTCTGAACTATTGGTTAATTCTGATAAAGCACTAATTGTCGGGGATTTCAACATTCACGTTGATAATAAATATGATGCATTAGGACTTGCGTTTACTGACCTGATAAAATCTTTTGAAGTAAAGTAAAATGTCACTGAGCCCACTCATCGTTTTAATGACACACTAGATTTAATTATATCGCATGGAATTGGTCTTACTGATATTGTACCTCAAAGCGATGATGTTTCTGACAATTTTCTTGTATTGTGCATGCTGCGTATCACTGATATTAACTATATGGCTCCGTGTTATCGTCTTGGAAGAACTATTGTGGCCAGATGGACTTTCAATTGTCCATCCTCCTTGAACCCAACCGAAGTGGGGGAGAACGGAATAAAAGGCGGCAAGACGGCCTTGGCCTTGGACTCCTCCTCAACCTCGGCACCTGTCTCGCTCTGCTCTTCCTCCGAATCCCCGGCACTAAGCGGCCGTGCATCAGCACCAAGAGGCCCAATCTCTGTAGTAGTACCGCCAGGCACCGCAAGAATCCTCATCTCAACCAACTCATCGAACATAGCCTGCTTAATTTTTTTCTTAAGAGCTTGCTTTACCACGGGAATTTTATAAGGATCCACAATCCTTAACAGATCATCCTTTCTGCTACGATCAAATTGTTCAATTGATGGTTGATTAATAAAGGAATGCAAATCAAACGATGCCATGCTTACTGCCAGTACCAAACACAATACAGACAGCACAATCCTAAAGGGATAAGCTATAAAAGCTATATAATATTACTTCTTACCTATAAGGCACTTAATGATTTAGCTCCTGCAAACCTGTCTTCTAACACGCCACAATTCATCATGATCCCTAAGATTGCAAAACTCTGGACTGTTGGTAGTACCAAGGATAGCAAAGTCCACTAAAGGAGAGCTTTTTCACATTTGGCTCCTAAACTCTGGAACAGCCTTCCTGATAATGTCCTGGGTTCAGACACACTCTCTCTGTTTAAATCTAGATTAAAGACACATCTTTTTAGCCAAGCATTCGAATAATGCATCTCAACTTTCCTGCAGTTATATCTGATCAGATGAATCAGATGTCCATTATTAATTTCTTAGCTCTGGTTTAACAAATCTTCATTTTCTTAGTTTGAACACCAGCTATGCTTATTTTTTTCCTATTTGTTCTGTTTCTACCATGAGATTGTCATCCCATGGTAACCAGGATTTCACAAACTCCAGTCTGGATCCAGAACACTTAAGAAGAGATGATGCCAACCCCACAGAGGACCTCAGATGATGCCAACCCTGAAACAACACACAGCACTACTGAACTCTGCTACTAATTTATAATGTCTGTCATAATGTCTGACATATCCTTGTCTGTTTGATTACGTCATGAATTGATCTTTACCTCACATCTATGCAATATCTACATGTACAAGCTACTACTACATATACTGTAAAACATTACTTTGCTGTAAAGCTGCTTTGCAATGAGATGTATCATGAAAAGCGCTATACAAATAAATTTGAATTGAATTTAATTGAATAATTTTTAACCATATAATGTACATTACCATCACATTCAATATCAAAAATCCACACTGAATCCACAAAATCCAATTGAAGGTCGATCAAGGTCAAGATCAGATCTAAATTCCAACTCAAAAACACTGTAATTTAAAAACTGTTTTATACTATTTGTACAGTTTTAAAAAAGTGCCCTTAATGTTAAAGTTTCCCATACTTTAGAGTTTTGAGAATAAAGGTTCAGTCAGTCAGGACTCAAACTAAACAAGAATAAATTGCTTGTTTTAACCAAAACGAGACTTGATTTGTTTAGCTAAGTGCATATGATGATTTTCATGGGATGGTAGATTTTAAGTGCTGTCTCTTTCTCACAAACTCTCGACCTTTTAACACCCTCTCAGTAGCGTTAACAGCTGCCATGCTGTGTGGAACTATGACATGCCTGTGTGTGCATGTGATGGTGAAGATTCCACGTGTGCCTGAGCGTTTGATTATGCTGTTCCTGTTGGTTTGATCTCCTGTCACTGTCAGGAAGCTGTGTTGATTTTAACAAGTCAGACTTGTAAATCACTGTTGAGATATGGGCTCTTCTTCACCCTACACCCCCTACCCCTCTCCCTGTTCTTTATTTCAGACTCTTTCAGAGGATCTGTGGTTTTAAACCTGTAGCAAGTAAAGACATGAAGACTCATTCCAATGGGTGAAGGTATGACAGAATGTAAGGAAAAAGAGAGAAAAAACATAGTTATGAACACTGTTCCAAAGCCTAGTCTTGCTATTTATTGCCTACATAAGCAACTGCCCTCTAAGGGGGGCTTGGGGGGTTGGTGAAGAGGCTTTGGTGAGAGGAGAGGTACGTTTAGCATTTCACAACAGCATTGACAAAGAACTATTATCTTTCAGCCTTATTTCATGCCCAGCATTTTCACATGCGCTACACTCTTAAAAATAAAGGTGCTTAAAAGGTTCAAAAAGAACTATTTTTGGTTCCACAAAGAACAATTCAGTCAAAGGTGCTTTAATGAACCATCTCTTTCTCACCTTTTCATAACTTGACAAAAAAGGTTATTCTATGTCATTGTGAAGCACCTTTATTTTTAAGATTGCAACTCAAACCAGAATTTCTAAATTACACCAGTCTGTTTTTTACAGTGGTGGATTGGATAAAGGCACCTAAATAATCCTTTGTGTAGCTTGACTTCATCCAGACATGTATACACTTCAATCAATGCAATCAATGCCAGGCTCGTTGGAAATATGTGCCTGTGGCATCATTTCTGCAAAATGATTATACTGCTTTTTGCACATTTCGCAGCAATTTCAAAATGAAATATCCAGTCAGTGGTTAAAAGTATGTTAAACGTTCCTCAAACAGATGAATTGTGAAAGTTATAATACATTATTGCACTGGTTTGTTGTATGTATCACAGTTGTTAGAAAATTAAGGTTAGTGGTGCTACTAATTAATGCTAGATCAAGTTATAGACTTTTTGGTCTTTTTTCTGTAGACCAAATTATGATTTATGGTCTGTAGAAGTGCAGCACTGTACCAGGTGAGCATCTGAGCAAGTTTACTATGTTAGTATTATGCTAATTATGTGATATAAATGTGAAAAGTGTTTTTTTTTTTTAACTGTAAAAGTTTCTTGAGGTCATAACACAGTTTTGTGCAAGGATCTGCAAGAAAATAATATCGAAATCGTTTTTGTGACGCTCACCAGGTTTTGCAGCATACTTACAGAATAGTGTTTGCGTCAGACTTTAAGATTTATCTGGTCCAGCCTTGAGAGTGGCGTGCTTTTGGGACAGGTGGAGAAAGGCAATGAAGAGCAGGCAGCTGCCAAATGAGTGAAGAGGTCACGTCTGAACCACTGCCATAACATGAATGTCAGCCATAAATTCTGGCTGCTGCCGCTCTCATTTCACACTCTGGCCCCTTGCATCTCTTCTCCTCACGCTTTTTCTCTTCCTGCGCAACTCACTGCTGTTTATTTTCAGCCCGCTGCATACTCCAAAGGCCAGTGAAGTAATTATTTCATAAAGTTACACCTTGGCCCCAGCAGATGACTGATCTTGGCGTGCACTTTAAAGGCTGAGGTGTGATCGAGTGTGGCCGGCAGGCAGCCAGAAGAGAATAACATGTCTACATCAAATTGAACGAATGTTCGGCATGACCAAGTGATGGGAACATCAGCGGGCATCTGACACTGAGACATCCTGCCTCTCAGTCAGATTTAATTAATCAGTTATTGTATGGAAAGGCAACTGCTTATTTTAGCAGCTCTGTTCACAGTACAAATTAGATCTGCATGTAAAAATGTAAAGAATTTTCAGGCCACACTGGACACACAGTCTTCACATCTCAGGCCCTAAGTGCAATGGGTGTGATTAAAGTGGGGAACTAGTGATATGCTTGAGGTTTGCAAAACATGGCAGCATCACTTCCATTTTAGTGCACTGAAGGGTTGCTATGAAGCCAGCCAGCAGATAGCAGCAGCTGCTGCGTGTTTGTGCCTGGTTCCCTTCCAGAGGCCTCTCTCTGCTCCAACACTGCGTACCATAATGTTGGATGTAGGATAAATGTAGGATCTCTGACTTCCCAACACAAAGGTGGAAGATATGTAAACAGAATGCAAGGCTACTGTTTGCTTAGCAGTTTTACGATGATCAAATAGTTTCCTTGCAACTGAATGTTAAATGTAAACCTGTTTTGCAGTTATACAGTAAGTGTGCAAAAACACTAGCCTGCAATGATATGCTTGTCTTATTAGTACAATAGCTAGCTTATGATGTCCATTGGATTTTCAAGAGGTGTCCTATGCTGGGGACTGCATGACCAGCTGACAAATGCCCCAAAAACCCTTTAACCAACTTGTTGGTTTGATCTTCTGTCACTGTCAGGAAGCTGCGTTGATTTTAACAAGTCAGACTTGTAAATCACTGTTGAGATATGGGCTCTTCTTCACCCTACACCCCATACCCCTCTCCCTGTTCTTTATTTCAGACTCTTTCAGAGGATCTGTGGTTTTAAACCTGTAGCAAGTAAAGACATGAAGACTCATTCCAATGGGTGAAGGTATGACAGAATGTAAGGAAAAAGAGAGAAATTCTAATGCACTTTTCCAAGTAGGAAGCTAGACATTCTGACTTTTCGAATTGAATGGAATGTAGCATTTGTGTTCAGCTTGCAGAGAGCTAGGGTTAAAACCACACAACAGCGGGAGATACTGTTCTAGAAGGTTTACACCCAACCCCACAATGCTGTGTGTCTGTGATCAATCACTTTGATTTATTTATATGGCGCTTTTAACAATACAGATTGTAGCAAAGCACTGAACATTATCAAATAGGAGAAGAGAGTGATGGTAATGTATAATGATGAGAATTAAACTGTATATTTATCAAATCAAAACTACGATAATCACTAGAAATTAGGTGCCCCCAACTAAGCAAGCCAGAGGCTCTGGTGATCCAGAATTATGAACTCTTCCCAAAGGGACTACATCCCATTCCCTATGGGGGAATCTTATGAGGACGATGTCATTCCGATGGGGCTTTTTAGCTTGGCCACACTCTGGCTCGAATTAGATACGCATACTCGATTTGGTCCTTGAGAAAACATGTTCACTATTGCAACGTCAGCTTGTCACGCATACATGCACAGATCTAATGTCATATGCATTTTTGGATGGTTTTTGATGACAGAACCTCTGCCAGAATATTGATCAGTTGCCTGACAGAGGAAGGAGATGTAGACTTGTGTCTTGTCATGAACATTTATATTTATGCATTCTGCATAATGCATTTTATTCAAGGTGACTTATGTTGTGTTCAAAGTATACATCTATTATTATTATTATTAATATTATTATTATTTCAATAAATTCTTGCACTCACTGGGAACTGAAACCATGACCTTTGGTGTTATTAGTGCAATGCTCTATAGTTGTAACTACAGGAAACAAACAAAATTTAAACTCAGTGGTTCTGCTCTGAGCAAGTTGCCTTGCTGTCTATTGTCTACAGATTATTTGCTGCTACCTACTAAGGTAGTTAACCAAATATTCTACAGACGCTTGGCTATAAGCGAATTACTTTTCACTGGAAATTTCAAGGGAATTATTTTGAGATTTTAGACCAGACTAAGGCAGCTTAATGATTTACAAGAATTAGAAATAGACAAATAACATTCATTCAAAAAAAAAAAAAAGGTACAAGACATGACATGATCTTTGGATTTGGATGTGACATTGCTTTCCTAAGTCCAAATTTTGCCTTCGGAAGCAGTATTTCTGAGCTATCAGACTCAGCAATCATACAAATGACGCTCGTCACACAAAATGCATTGACAGAACACCTATTATGGATGAAAATGCTGTCTACATTGACACTCACAGAGGTGCTACTGTATGTATTTTTTTGCGCCGCAAACCATGTCAGTGCATTAGTTTTGACCTTATTGTAAACTGCCCCCTTAGCTTCTCTTAGATCACATTGGCGTGTGAGAACATGAGTTTTTCCAGCAAGGTTAACATCTAAGGGAGTGTGTTTGGGACTGCCCAGAGGCCTGCTGCTTCCTGCTGATGTACAGCTTGAATGATTTACCGGCTCTCAGATAAAAGACAGTCACAGGCCCAGTGTGTCTTAAATCAAATCTGTGCTTGCTATTTTTCTCACTACACTTACTGGCTATGTTCAGCACAGTAGAGCTCACACATGCTCACTAAGAAGGCTTCAGAGGAGCGGGGCCTGCTATGCACACAGATCATAAAAAGACCAAAGACACACTGGCGCAGTTTTTTCAAGTTATAAATAGAAAAATGCTAATAAACATTTATGGTGTGGTCATAAATCCCCTCCAGTATAAATGGTTGACAATAAGTTCCGTTATCTTCTGCAATGTCATGTGGAGCTAAACCCATTACTCATATGGTTGCCATGCAGTCACGCCCCATGGCAGTCATGTCCTCTGATCTCCACCAATCAGCTGACTGGAGTGGGACAAGCTCTGACCCTGTGTGTCCTCTTCATGACTTCCCAAACAGGCCCATTTATCTGCTGCCCTGCTACCAAGCACTTCAAGCAAGGAGATGCAACATATTATTTTCCATTATTACATGGCTCATTTGACTTAATTCTTATTTGTCAAAAAATGACCACTGAACCGTGCAATTGACTGTGGCCAACTGATTCTAAAATTGCTGTGCAATATGGCTAGAAGCCTATTGACTCTTACATAATTAAAAATTGTAACACTTTATTTTGATATTCCACTTTAAACTACTAAGAGTAAGAAACTTTGTAACTACATGTCAACTAGTAGACATTGGAGTATTAGTAGCCTGTCTGCTTAATATCTTCTAACACTTTATTTTGATGGGTCCACAACATATAGCATACTGACCATGAGAAACTTTGCAAGTATATATGAACTTATTCTACTAACCCTAAACCTACCCTAACAGTCTACTCTGGGAGTTAGTAGACATGTAGTTGCAAATTAATGAGAATTAGTTGACATGTATTTACAGAGCTAGTAGAATGTCTAAAGTGGACGATCAAAATAAAGTGTAACCAAATCTATACGCAGAACAGATTAAAAACAATTGAACTCACTGAAATGCATCTTAAACAAAAAATACTCAACATTAACTTGGAATGTGGGCTATCCGCTGAGAATTGTGAGGCCTATTCATTTTCTGTTTGCTATTTCTGGAGCATGCATAGAGAAAATGCATGAATCATATATTGATAGTTACTTCTTGAATCTGCTATCTGCTGTATCACTACAGTCAAAACCAGTCCAGAGAGCATTTAGATTTGATTAGAATGGATTACAGGGAGTCAGCATTTAGCGTTCAGAGTTATGATGGATTGAGTTGAAGATACAAGGAGACTTCTGTATTGTAGGGTACATTGTATACAGTAAGTAAATATTGCAATGATTAAACATTGGCTCATAATTAATTAGATTTTTTATATATTGAGGTGGTTAGGGAGGGTAGGGACATGCGTTTTGTGTGTATTTGTGATTCTATTTGTGTGTGTCTATGTCTGTGTTGGTGTGTGTTGCTGTAACAATCACAAGCGGTGATGGATTGTGTTATGTTTTTAAAGCTAATTAGCGTCTGGGCCAGTATCGGGCCTCATTAATCTTATGCCCAGTAAATAACCAGAATTGACAAAATAACTGAGTTTGGCTAATGATGGTGGATGTTGCCTTTGTTTCTAATGACGGTCATTAACCTCTCAATGGCTAAATAATAGCATCTTAATTAATTTGTTTCAAAGGGAAAGTTTTTAGTGCAATTTAATTATATTAATGGGCAGTCACAAGGTGCACGGCAAGAGGCATCACGGCTTGCCTGCCCACACGCACATGAACGTTCGCATACTCTCGCACGTGTATAGTTGCTTTTGCAGCTGATGCACCTGTCGCCTGCCAAACAGCATTGCAGCTTGGCACTGAACTGTGACGAACAAATTTTACTCAACCACGCAGCACAAAGACAATGCAATAAGGTTTTACCTCTTTGCAGAAAGACTACAAACTCAAAAACACAGAAGACATCTCAATGTAAGCTTACATGTTTCTATTAAAGAACAGTTTCTGTTTCTTTGAAGCAAACATTTTAAACTTTTTCCCCCTTCCCAAATCTGTCAAATGGTATTTCTACGTACTGACAATTGTTGCATT
>JAUMHI010000054.1:631942-653856 GCA_032359435.1 Enteromius unitaeniatus | reverse complement strand
GCTATATACAATAGCAAAAAGCAAAGAGCATCCAGATTCAATCAATTAAAATCAAACAATAAATTTAGAAATTCAGAATGCATTCAGTAAGTTAAATCATTTTATCATTTTATCATTATATAATTTTAGTAAATAATCACAATTATTTCTGCAAATATGCAGAGCAAAAACAAATATTTCAATTAAAATGATAAATAATATTAAGATTTTGTTGCTGAGTAAAACACACTGTAAAAAATTACCGTCATTTTAACTGTAAAAAAACCTCTTAAATGGTTAATAGAAAATTCCTGTAACATTTACAGGGAAAAATTGTAAACTGAAGTTCCCAAAATTCCCTCCATCCCATTTCAAATTCTCATCATGATGGTGTTTAGCGCTTGTGTGAATGACACTGAGCATCTTCTATATATGTTCGTATTTAAAAGCTGCTTGTGATGGGCTTTGGTTTTGGTATTTCAAAGGTACAAAACAGATTTTAGTACTTTAATAGGTTGGTATATTAACTTGTATCCGTTAATGAAATTACAGTTTTTAACTGTAAATTTTACTGTAAAACCTAAAATGTTGTTACCGTATTTTTTACAGTTGTTGTTCGCTAACCACAGCTGCCAGTTTTTATCGTAAATTTTACAGAGCTCCAGCTTTAGGATTTTCTATATTTTTATTCATTTGGTAGGCATCCACTGCATGTCATCTATTTTCTACAAATGATCCATTACATATTTCTATAAGAAGAGAATTTCAAAAAATGCCAGAGCTGGGTGTTAAAAACACATCTTGACTAGTCAAACCCTAATCCTATAGATCAGCACAGAAGAGTCTCGACACGGCCCCTAAATAATGCTGTAGAATGTGGCTGCTAAGTGAAATGAAAGTGCAGATTCAGCATTCTCTGAGCGCTGGGCCTCTGTAATGGCTTCCCCTCTCTGGTCTCGCTCTTAACTGGATAAGAACACAGTAATGAAGTAAATCCAGGAGCAATCAGCCCAAGCCTGAATGCTGCACTGACTCATTCATCTCCTTCTGTCCCCCAACCACCCGTCTCTCTCCGGATGTAAGCGTGGATTTATCATTCTGCCCTGTGGAGTTAAAGGAAGAGGACTTTGATTTTGTAATGCAATTACACTGTGAGAGGAGAAAGGCCCGGTCCTGCTGTACGAGTCAATAAGGGAGATGAGTCTGAACTTATAACTCCAAACAGAAGTACAAAATCAATCAGCTGATTGAATAATGGCATTATGGGCCATAAATTTGGCTGTTTTTATGTCAAGACATGAAGGGCATGCTCTCTCTGTCGTCAATCCTTTGTGTCACGGCACAACCTGTGTCTGACATATAGCTCGGTAGATCAACAGTGTTTTCTATTAAATCAGCAGTTGTGGGGCAGCCAATGAGAATCACTGGCTATGTGCTAAACACATTTCACATTTTCCTATTTTCAGTTTGATTCAGTCAATAGCATTGTTCAATTGAGTTTGAAGTGATTTTTGAGGGACTTCAGTCATATGAGATGTGTCGACTGAATGTGTTTTTTTCATATTTCTAATGGAATGCAATCCTTATAATTGAACAGCAAACAATTAAACATAACACCATGGGTAAACATTAGCATTATTTATTTTGTTATATTTAAAACATACGTATTTGCATATTTGAGAAAATAGTGAGAAAAAAATGAGAAATCTGATCAATGCTGTGAAGGTCACCAAATCTTTTTTAAAGGGGTCATATGGTGGTACATGCACTTTTTCAAGCTGTTTGGACTGAAATGTGTGTTGGGAGTGTGTGTTCACAACCACCCTACAATGATAAAGATCCACAGGTACTTTTCTTTTGATTTAATAAAAATAAACTGCCCCTTCTGAAATCAAGCCATTCTCAAATGCATGTGGCATGTAGGTGGTTCGACTTCATGCGGCGCTGCGCAGACCGATCGGAGGCTGACTTAAAGTACTGCATGCTGGTTCGAAATTTTGTCCGACCTGAACCGGCGCCTACACCATGTGACGTTCACGTGTGGCATCAAAGTAACGCGAGGGCGTTTCGAGAACAGTCGGCTTGCTCATCCAGAGCAGCATTTCAGGAGCGACTGCACCAGGCTGTGATGACGTCGCAGCTTCTCATGATTGGCCACATTCACCACATGACGATGACAAATCAATTTGCATGCCATTTCGTAAATAGTTTACGATCTTTTGACTGCAGTAATTTTTTTTCCCTTAAATTCTTCATACTGGATTTTTTTGTGCATAAGTTTATTAATGTACTTATTATATAACATGTATTGTAATTCAAAAGTATTGTCATTCATTGTTTTTTGTAGAACTGGGATAGATTCCAACAAACAAGGTTTACAGGACTGTTGAACACGCAATATAAAAGCTTATTTGTATCTACAATAAAGTAGGCAAACGCCACATGATCTACCATGTTTGAGGAAGCAACGAGATCCCCAACGTGTCCGACTTGACGGCTCCGTTTTCAGCTCCTCACCGACTGCTTTCGGCTAATCTCACCGATCAGTCTGCGCAGCGCAGCATGAGCTCGAACGCACCTATAGATTTCTAAAAAGCAGTTTTAAAAAGGGTAAAATTTGCGTTTTTAAATTTGCAAAATTTTAAAACAAACTATATTACAAACTCCATTAAGACCCTAACTAATCATATTAGCTTGTGGAAAACTGGGTTTGTATGACCCCTTTATCTCCTCAAACATGGCATGTAGCCTTCGATTACTTGTATAAAATGATATGCTGCTTTAGAACAAGCCATCATGTAGAACATGATGAAATGGTATCATTTTAAATTAAGTACATGAGCCAACAGTTAATAAACGCAACTGGAAACATAATTCACAAATACAATAGAATCAGCCAATTAATTCCACAAATTAAGTATTTAAATAAGGGTTCATAAATGCATGCATGCATTTGTAGTAACATTGGTAAAGTGTTTCTTTGTAAAAATAGTGTGGTAGAACCAAATTTTGCGTAAAATACATAGGAATAGTCATGTGATCACATTGCATTATATTGTGTAATGCCATAGTAGTTTTAGCCTGTTGTATGTTTTGCAGCTGTGGAAATGAACTGAGGTGCTAAAATGAAAGCGCTGATGATTGCATCAAGGTTATAATAGTTTTGGATTTTTCATTAGTTTTAGTTTTTATTTCGTTTTGACTTTTTGTTTTCAAATTCAGTTAGTTTTAATTAGTTTTTATAGGCATATTTGCTAGTTTTTATATTTTGAAATTGCTTAGTTTTAGTTTAGTTTTTATTAGTTACAGTCTTAGTTTTCGTTTTATTTGTTTTTTTTCTTTTGTAAATTAGGATATTTGTCAGGTGCATGGATCAAGATCACCAGAATAAGTATTGTATAATAATAATAATAATAATAATAAATATATATATATATATATATGTAAATTAGGTCAGGTGCATGAATCAAAATCACCAGAATAAGTATTGTATAATAAAAACTATAATAAAACTGTTTTCACTGATATACTTAATGGTTTCTGTTGTCAGAAAAACGGAAAGAATATTAAATAGTAACTGAAATGCACCCCATTATTAGGCCTTCTAAACTAGCTCTATTTTACAAGATGTTAATCTGGATTAATCTCGATTTATAATCAAGCCGCTGTCTGTTGAAGTCAAGTACACATAAAATATAAACAATGGCTATGCTGTGATTTTGGCTATATTTGCATGTAAAAGCGAATTAGAAGCAACATAATATCTATTTTAACCAAAATAGCCGGCGCCATCACGGACAGACTGTGGACACGTGACGTCACAGACTACGTGGTGCCATACGTGTCAAACGCCGGCTGTCTTAAAACTGGCAGCGGGACAAAAAGATTTTAATTAAACCCAAAAGGCTTATTTACAAAGACGAAAATGAAGGATGCAGGTTTGTAGGCTCGATATAGTTTTCTAATCTCAGTGTATGGGTGTTTATCTTTAAGATTTGGCAGTTAATCTATGTATTGAAATTTGGACAAAATATCACTTGCACATGTAATTTCAAATTTTGTTGTGTGAACATTCTAAATATGGACATTTAGTTGATCTTAGTCTCCATGTGTGGACATTCAAGTTCTGTGTGTAGACATTTTGTCCCTATAAGAGGACATTTAGTATCTATGTGTGGATATGTAGTAATTTTATATGGATTCTTAGTTAATTTTATGTGTGGACATTTAGTCTGTGTGTGGGTAGCTGGTCTATGTGAGGCTGTTTCATTTCATTTTGTGGAAATTTAGTCTCTATAAAAGGACATGTAGTTCATTTTAGTCTCTGTGTGGAAATTTAGTCTCTATTATGGACTTTATTTCATCTTAGTTTTTGTGGGGGAATTCTATGTCTTTACATGGACTCTTAGTTAATCTTAGTCTCTGTATGTGGACATTTGGTCTCTATGCAAGAATATTAAATTTGTTTGATATTTAGTCTTTCTATATAGACTTTTAGTTAATATTCGTCAATGTCTATTTGTGAACATTGACTTTCACCTTAGCTTTCATGTGTTCATCTTATGCTCGATGTGTGGATATTTGGTTTATGTTTGACCAGCTTGTGTGTTTGGATTGAGTGGGAATTATCTAGCAAGCTGCATCATGTTGCAGCATGACTAAGACTGTGGAGCAACTCTTCATAGAAAAAAATATGAGACATTGCTAGAGAGAAACCTAAAAAAGCTATCACGAGCCTCTTTGTGCCGATGGCCTGAACGGGCAGCAGGCTGTGTGGAGCCTCGTCAGGGTCTCAGTGCCTGCTAGCTATCATTTTGTCAATAGAGATGCTGTTCCCATCCAACAAACTGCTACTGAGTGAGAAATGTCAATAGTGGAAGGTTCCCAAAGCTACTGAAGGCTAATGAGAGAGTTTAAAGCCGGGCTCATAAAAGACAAGAGCTCAGATACAGAGATAAGGCATCATAAATGATGCATGATGACTTTGGTGCGGCACAGGTTGGAGATGTTAGCAGTGGGAATAATGAAACTGAGAAAACTTCAAATGAATGGGGTAGCCAGTTATTGGCACGTCTAATTGCGATGACATTTTAGATTGATAATCTTCTCATAAAAGTGGATGATAGTGTTAGATCCATTTTAGCATTGGCATAGATCATCTGGATTGGATGCCAGGTGTATTTTATGTGAAGTGAGTTTAATTCATTGATGTATTTTGCATGCGACAAGATGGTTTTAGAGTAAATTTAACTTTGCCAAATTGGTCTCTTATTAGGATGGCCATGATGAGGGCTCTCATTTGAAATTCCAATCCAATTATCTGCAGATCTTTGAGGAGTCGGAAAACTTCATTTTTTCCACTCAATAATAACGGAAACAGCTCATTATTGAAACAATTTGATGGCAGCTTTTGAACCCTCTCTCCACCAAATTGACTTAATAATTTCCACTCTTTCTAAATAGCTCTCTACATTCTCCACTTTTCTGCTCGGCTAAAGCTTTGATGGCCATATGTTACAATGGAAACACACCCAATGGAAAGAGAAAAAGCAAACTTTTGCTTTGTAATTTCTTAGAGACCCAAACATCCACCTTATGGCTCTATCTTTAAGAAGCTGGGACTCCATATATACTTCTGTCCAAATGAATTATGAATAATTTTTTACCCTTTAAAAGTAAGACTATCTACAAGTCTTCATTTGGTCAAATTAGTGGGCGCCCCTATGTGCTTTCATTGCCTAATTATGTGTGTTTGGGTGGGGGGTATGTTAAATTGTGAATGATGGCTTTGCTGAGAGCAGAGACAATGAAGCCATCTTGTCTTCGACCAGTTAAAAAAGAAAATTCAACAGAATTCAATAGGCATACTCAAAAAGACATACTTAGACAAACATGCATTCCCATTTATGAGAAAAAAAGAGAGTGGAGTAATTGATAAATGAAATAATTTGGGTAGTTCTGACTGCAAAATCTGATTGGATTAGCCATTTATAGTCACCATAGAATACACACTAGTGATAAACATTAGAGCTGACAGATGCTAACTTCTTTTTAGTTATTTGCAATATAGCATTGGCCTTTTATACTGTCTCATATCACTGAACACTTTATGAACATTTCATTTGTTAGCATGGTCAAAAACTAAAGAACTTAAAAGGTGTGTATGATGTTGATGAAAGTAATACCTAATTCAAATGAGAGGGATTATTCAGAGGATGTGACATAGTCGTCTTCTAGGTCGGATGAGTAATGTCTGCCAATTTAGAGCACCCTCTTTACCCCCCCCCCTCTCTTTCTCTTCCGTATTTTATCAGTCAACCCCGGGTTATTTACAAAGAGACATGTCTATCAGTTACAAGGACATGACTTTGCCAAGAGAGAGCTAACAAAGGAGGAAATCAAGCAGTGGCCTCCCCTGAAAAGATGTCTCTCTTTTCCCCTCTCGCCCCTCATCCGAAGCCCGGCTTGCGCTGAATGGCCCTCTTCCTGGCAAGGTGCCTGGCGTGGCCGGCGATAGTACATTTATCCTCCCTGATTAGATTAGAAATTATTAATGGAGGGCTGTGAAGCAGAGCAAAGGGTCATTTGGAGTTTAATTCTATTCTCAGATAACTTCATTTTGCCTGATGTGATTGTTATTGCCCGAGTGCTAGATGTTTATAGGAAACAATATCCTCAATAACACATTCAGACATCCTATTTAAAGGGTCAGCCTGGGCCATTAGATAACAGCTTCAGAGTCGCATGTCACGGCTGATTCAAAAAGGTCAGACTTCACTCTGATCAGAGTAATACGTTGAATTCATAAAAAGTGCTTAAACAGGTAAGTTAACTAGGCCATGTAAAAGGCACTCCCATAATGCAATGCAGCAAGCTCAGTTAAAAAATGAATCCAAGATTGCAGATAATGTGAGATACATTTTATAAATATATATAAAATTCGTCCAATACTGAAATTATTAGTGTTAAAATAATTTAAAAGCACCCATTAACTCTTGAATTTGTAGGCATGGGCCGTTTTTTCAGGCTTTAAAACGTGCTGAACGTGTAATACTTTAAAACAATGCAAAAAGGGACAATGACATCATAGCGCAGCTTGGACAGCAACACCATGAATCTTCGCAGGGTCTGGAATGAATATGCATGAGGGCAGCAAATCAAAGTAAACACGAACAATGGATGACGCGCATTTATAATGCATCGTCAGCGCAGAGGAGAAATAAAACTGTCTGTGTATCTGAGAAACGAGAGAATGAGAAGTGGAGACAAAGGAAGAAAGAAATAGTCATGGATACAGGGCCATCTGGACATGGTTAGCCCGTTCAGATAGCGTTTCAGTGGCGCTGATTTGCAACTCTGTCAGTTAGCTACAGTTACACACCTGTCCATGGACAAAGGGACTCACCTTTCTACCGGCTTGGCTGGCTTTCCGTCGCTACTGCTGATAGCTCAATCACAGGCTAGTGCCAGCCAGCTAATGAAGTGCTCTCCAGAGGTCAGCATTCCTCTGGGCTGGGATAGGATAATCAGTCATTGGCGGTCCTCTCAAACCACCTCATTTAGAGCATAGGGACCGACTGTGTTCGGCAAGGCTGAGCAGACCTTGTCTTGGTCCCACCCGATCCATGTAAAAGAGATACCAGCCATCTCGCTTTATTACTAGATGTTATCGCTTTCCCAGAGAAAGCTCGGAGTACACAGTGCGCTGGACCATTTTGAATAGAATAGAAAAACAACAGCTCACCCGGGCTTGAATGTAAGATGACCTTTTGTCTAGTAATAAAGTATTGTTGACCATAATTTATCTGAGCCTCGGAGTCATAACATGAGTATCACTGGTGGTTGGTGCTTTTCAAGAATGGAGAAATGCAGATAACTATTATAGTACAGCTACTCAAGTAAAATGGCAAAAAAAAAAATTATAAGGGATTTAAAATGGATCAAAGAACATCTTAGTGAAGCATTATGTCCGCAAATGCTTTTTTGCAGATAAATAAACATATGCTGTTACTGCATATTTTATGACATTCTAGGAGAAGCCATCGTCATTCCTGTGTTTGTGTAGAAAAATCTCTGCAGTAGAGTTGAGGTAATGTTTGGAGAAAGGAAAGAAAAACAGGAATGAAAGCCAAGCCCAAAATGTTTTGTACAAGATGGAATTGGTGTAAGAGTTGCTGTTGGGGTATCAGGTTATGGCAGCTAGGCTGTAGGCCCGGCTAGGGTGCAGTTTGGAATTGAAGGTTAGTGCTACAGCTTTGGGGGGTGGATGTTGGGACAGACACCCACTGATAAAGTTTCCTATGATGGATTGAGTTGGCTGAAGGCAGCCTGTGGTGCCACATCACGTTTAATTGCATGCATCTTTCATACAGAGGTGCATGCTGGTGTAAACCTACCTCCCACCTCTTTCTACATTCCCTTTCTCACCCAATCAGCACTGCTCAGGTGGAAACATTTCACACCTGTGATATGTTCTGGTTATTATATATTGTGTTTTTTAGCCTTTTAGTTGTTGAATCTGAATGTGTGCAGTGTGCACTGAAGTACTTTGCTTTCCTTAGCATTCCCATTTATCTTAAAGAAACTTGCTTGCAGCTGGTTATGCTGTATCCCCACGGAAGTATACAAGTATTTATTTATTTTTTTTATCTCCCAAAGATATGTTTTTTCAAGCAGGGGCTAACTGCCAAAGCTATCCAATCAACACTTGAATTACTCATTTTGACAAGATACATGTATGGGTCACCTAAAATAAACTTTTAATTTCATCAGGGTTTCAGCAGTGCTACACAGACCATAAAAGCCAGTTTAAATCTTGTGAATCTGTGCATAGTATA
Source organism: Enteromius unitaeniatus (assembly GCA_032359435.1). NCBI lineage: Eukaryota > Metazoa > Chordata > Actinopteri > Cypriniformes > Cyprinidae > Enteromius > Enteromius unitaeniatus. Next base: position 645,040 of record JAUMHI010000054.1, on the reverse strand, counting down.
TGCAGTCAGTATTCTCCACAGGGAACTCCAGTGAGGCACATTATGTAGCTCTTTATCGGATCGGACCAACTGGTTTTCCTGTGGCTTCACACTGTTTCAATAGGAGCCTCAGGGTGGCACACTCATCTTGGATTTGGCAAGCTGTTCCAGTTGAACCTTAGAGATAAAAGTGTTACAATGTATGCAAACATTGCAAGCCTTATTCTGGCCAATGTTCAATTGCAAAGGACATTTTAGTGTTTATAGGTAATGACATCCTCGGGTTACTTGTCTGTTCTGGTTATAAAACGCATGGAGGAGATGAAGGTTGGGATTTCAAGACATAGCAGAGATGTTACGCAAAATATTGTGCGATGTTATATTTCTTGACACAAAACCCAAACCATCTCCAATTCAGGGAAATCAACTCTGAGCCAAGTGTAGTGCTGTGAGCTGGGGACCATATGATCAGAAAGTCATACGCTCACACACACACCCAAACACGCATGCTGTCAACACCTTCTCCATGATGGATCCCTCTCATTTTCCGAGCTAGGATCCGATAAAAGTGGCAGCCGAGCTCTGGGGCCTGGCTTTCTCTGATTACACCTCAGTGTCCCAGAGCAGATGTAGCCGAGGAAGCCCCTGGATCGCACAACGCTACATTTACCCAACCGCTTCTCAGCTGCAACCTCAGCCTCAGGCACTCCACCATCAAATTTTCATGTGACCATATGGAAGAATATTAGTAATAGAGATTTACTGTCACAGCCGTCCCACTGGAGAAAATAAGGAAACCGTTACATATTGCTTTGGGTAAATGAGAGGGAGCCAGGCAAAGGAAAAGGAGGCCTCTGTCTTTGAGACATCCAATCGCCTCACTGAGAAGCGAGTGGGGGCACTAAAGGGTGTGTTAAGTGCAATTGAATGGGAATCGTCCTTGAAATAGCATAGAGCTTTGTCGGTGGGGTCAGAAAAGTGAATGATGATGTCTTGTCTTGGTGTCTCTTCCATTTGCGTGACTCCTGCATGCCGTCAACAGGTCCAGCAGGTTGGGACTGTGATCATAGTGCCGCCCTAAATTACAGCAGGTTGACAGATAAGGAAGCAGCTCGGCTGAACACACACAACATCAGAGAGAGGGCGGAGAGGGCGGCATTGTCTACCTCCCTCACCTTGCACTCTCATAGTATGCCTGTCCGTCAACATGTGTCATTACGAGCTGTTACTGACTCCATTAGACACTATTGGCAGGAAACGTAAAGTTTAAACAGGTTTTACTTGTGTGTTGCCACAGCACGTTATGCAATCTAGTGATTCGGCGGTTTGGGGTGCTTATTAATAGTTATTCCTTTTGTCTTTTTGTAAGTTGGAGTCATTTGCATTAATGCTCCACGGCTTCTGAGGTTTTTTACAAAAGTTATTTACTTTTCACCAGCAATGAGGCACAGCACGAAGTGCCTGTTTCGGTTAGAGAAGTTTTCTTTCATGCTGAAATGGTACCTCTCTGTGGGCTCCGCTTTGAACCTGAACACTCCGTACTAAATCAACACTGGGGTACAAATGTGAACCAGACTCCAAATTCGGGATTTCGGATGTAGGGTTATGATGCCAGGAAGATAGCCTACTTCCTGCAAGGCCTCATTAACATTTATAAATGCAAAATGAGAGGGGCTGATGGGAGGTGTTTAAAGCTGCATTTTCATATAGCTGATATCGTTCTGCAGCACTGAACACGCAACCGCAATCTGACTATTCTCAACAACTCAGTGGATTAGCCATGTGGGCAGGAGGGTCAATTTGCAGCTGACTCTTCTGGAACCAATTAGAAACTGCATCTTTCCCAGGGCACCCCGGTTGACTAACTCTACATTAGTTATTTTATCTTTTGATATGCAGTGCATTATTAGTGGTGAGTGGTTCACAGTGGCTGTGGTTAGATAGTGACAACCGTAGAAACAAGGATTTGCTCAGAGACCATGGGCATGTTGCATTACGCCTACACACACACACACACATACACTCATCCTCCCCTTCTTGTTATACCACAACAATCCCTCTTTTGTCAAGGATGATTGATGATATGTTGGAATTTCATTCATGGAGTTCTGTGTTTTGGAGTTGCTGAGACAACCAGGTATAAACAGGCTTCGGCTAGGTATTGAGTTTCACCTCTGAACACCAAAGAGAAACAACGGCTAGGGCCTTTCAAAGGTTAAACAAACAATTATTGCTGATATCTCGGTGGATAATGGCTGAATTATCTTTTACAAAATGTTTATTGTTCACACGGAAGATCGAAAACAGCATTCCACATCTGTGACCTCATCACAGATTAAACAGTTCCTCTTTTCACAGTTTTGCTGAATTCCCAGCGTAAAAAATGTTGGGTTATTCCAACCCATATTGAAAATATTTTCATTAATCACCCCTACTGTATGCCATTCCAAACCCGTAAAAGCACAACTGAAGATATTTTTGAGGAAACCAGCAGGCCTGTGACTCTCTCACTGACTGTCGAACCGTAAAAAAATGTAGAAGACATCAATTCATACATAGTTTACTAGTTAGCTAATTTGTCAAGTCAAGTCACTTTTATTTATATAGCGCTTTTAACAATACATATTGTAGCAAAGCACTGAACATTATCAAGTAGAACAGAGTAATGGTAATGTATAATGACGAGTATTAAACTTTATTTATCAAATGCAGAGACGGTCTCTGTAGTCAAGACGACGATAATCACTAGAAAATTTGTACAAATTTGTATGATCTCACTTGTAGGATTTGTATGATTTGTCGAAACCCCAGTGATGGGTAGGAGTAGGTTAGTGTAGGTCCTCCTTACAAGTTTATACAAATTGTGCAACTCTCAAAATACATATGATTTGAGAGAGGTCGTACGAATTAGCCACCTGATGAAATATGTATGAATTGATTTAAGATCAGCCTGGATACTCTAAATGATGGTGCAACAGAGGAGACAAATTGTTGAGTAAAGTCTTTATTTTATTTTTCTTTGCGTTCAAAAAGTATGCTTGTAGCTTTGTAAAATTACAGTTGAACCACTGATGTATATTTTAGATCTTAGTTGCTAACCAATTAACCCAACTGATTATAATGACAGTGATCCATTTTTGTTGTATTTTGACGTGCCACTTTTTCCCAGTGTAGATGTTTTCCAGAGGCAGCAAATTCATGACAATCAATGTATCTGCTGTTTTCTGTGCACTGTACATGTTTGTCTTTATAATTCATCCTGAGAAATCTGTATGGAACCTATCCAGGATCCGGATATGGGCTGATTTCTGTTAATTGCTGACCTTTTCATTGAGGTATCTGCCTTGCATTAGCTCTTTTTCTCTCTTGAACTTTTTTTTTTTCATGTCATGACTGTGAGCTTAAAACCTCCATTTGAGTAGAGCAGAGTAGTGGTTCAGATAAAAGGCGCTTGGCACTATGATTTATTAATGCTTCGCTATTAATACTATGGGGTTTTCGGAATAAGTCTTGTTGACTCTTGGACTTAGACTGCTGGTATTGGGAGGATTTCTACAAAGAAGACACATCCTGGTCATCCTTCACAACCTCACACGCACACTCGGTCACTGGGTACCAAAGGCTTATGGGGGATTGTACTGATGGGGCTTTCCGTGGGTGAAATCCTCAGTGGATTTCTGCTGTCCCTGCAGGTTTGCTTTATGACTTCTCACAAGTTGTTTAATGTCCTGTCATCCGCAAAGCAAATAAGTAATTTGTAAAGGTGGGCATGAACAAAGTTACTGTCACAGTGTTATAGGAAGCACACACGCACTGGCTCTTTTTCAAATCTGACTTGCTATCTATAGCCTACATAAGCAGCTGCCCTCTAAGACAGCTTTATAACTGAAATGGAATCTGATTTGGTTCCATTTGTTTCTCAACCTCAAGTGACTGTATTGGAAAACTGGTTACCCTTTTTTAAAGGTGTCCTTGTTATAGTATAATATAGTATAATTGAGGTATTATATGGATACCTCAGGATAATTATGAATCATTTTGTGTAATTATAACAGTAAGTACATTTAACATGTGTAACAAGGACACATGGGAAGAGACTGATGTCAAATTAAAATAATCAAAATAGTCAATTAAGCATAAAAATCCATAAAACCAAAATATTGGGTCAAAAATCTTTGGTATTGGAATTTTATGTATATGTCACTTTGTCTGTCATATCTATATCTATATCTATTTATATATTCAACCCCAAATCAGAAAAAGTTGGGACAGGGTGGAAAATTAGAATAAAAAAAATAAAGCAGTAATTTACAAATTTCCTTTAATTTTTATTTCATTGCAGACAGTATGAATACAAGATAATCCATGCTTTTCTTTTTGGCCAACATTTGATTTGTAAATAAACATCCATTTTTGCCATTCAGGCTTGCAACACATTACAAAAAAAGTTAGTACTGGGGCAATTCAGGGATAGTGATAACTAATCAATGATGTGATTTGAAACTGGCATCGAGGAAAGGCCTTCTCCTTTAGGAGCAAAAATGGGCAGAGGCTCGCTAGTTTGCCACCAAGTGCTGGCAGAAATCTTTGAAATGATGAAGAAAAACGTTTCTCAAAGGATAGGAAGAGATTTGGGCATTTCTCCCTCTACAGTGCATAACATAGTGAAAAGAATCAGGGAATCTGGAGAAATTACCTTGCGCATATATAAGGCCAAGGGCGCAAGCCTAAACTGAATGTCCGTGATCTCCGAGCCCTCAGACGGCACTGCATTAAAAACCTTCATTCATCAATAAATGATATAACTGCGTGGGCTCAGGACTACTTCAGGAAGTCACTCTCTAGCACTGCAGTACGTAGTTACATTAGGAAATGCCTGCTGAAACTGCACTGTGCCAAAGGGAAGCCCTACATTAATAGTGTCCAGAAGTGCCGTCAACTTCTCTGGGCTCAGAGGCATCTGGGATGGTTCATTGTGCAGTGGAAACGTGTATTGTGGTCAGACAAATCAATTTTTCATGTCTTTTTTGGAAGAATTGGACGCCATGTGCTGCGGACCAAAGAGGAAAAGGACCATTCAGACTGTTACCAGGTAGAAGTCCAAAAGCCAGGGTCGGTCATGGTATGGGGTTGTGTCAGTGCCTTCAGCAAAGGTAACTTGCACTTCTGCGATGGCACCATCAATGCTGAGAAGTATATCTCAGTTTTGGAGGAACAACTGCTGCCTTCAAAACAATGTATTTTCCAGGGAAACCCATGCTTATTTCAGCAAGACGATGCCAAACCACATACTGCGCGCATAACAAAGGCATGGCTGCGTAAGAAGAGGGTGCGGATGCTTGACTGGCCTGCCTGCAGCCCTGATTTGTCTCCTACAGAGAATGTTTGGTGCCTTCTGAATGGAAAAGTGCGTCAATGAAGAAAAAACCTAAAATTATTATTATTTTATTATTAATATTTATGAAATGACTTTCTTTGCATAGGGTACATACAGTATGATGCTTAAAGACTTTTCTGTTAATAATTAGAATGATCTCCCTTTGTCTTTCGAGTTTAATAGTCTTCATAATAAACATTAAGAATTCTTGTAGTTTATAGTAACAATAACTTGCATTTTGGAATATGCTATGCAAATAAGCTACTTTTTGGAGGAAATATTGAAATTTACAACATCCTTTATAACACAGATAAGTCAAATATTACTCCTGTACATTACATTTGTTTGGTATTCATTAACGCACGCATTTATTATGGATTGTTGCCTTGTTTGAAATACATAGCTTTCATGGATTTATTTCCAATAATTTTTTTTGACCATTTTATGATTTTGACTCTTTTGGAACGTCTAGGCGTCTAGAGCTTGTCTACAATGGCTCGAAATGCCCCTATGTAGGCAGCCCAGTAGATTTTTTCCATAGAGCCATAAGGTGAGGGCAGGCAACGTGTGTTCCGTAGTATGAAGTAGCACAATTTTAGGAATCTAACCTTTTTTTTAATGGATGGATGAAAAGTGCACCATTAGGACCTCTTGGTCTCTGCAAATAACAAAGGGTTGATGTAATATTTATTCATCTCCAGTAATCGCTAATGCTGCTTCTATTTATGAGCAAGGCTCAAACGCAATTAGATTAATACTTACTTGAATTACCAAGAGCTCCTACTAATACACTGTATGGGGATGTGTACTCTACAAATAATAAATAAAATATGAGAATCTTCACTCTTATATAGAGGCAAAAGGTCAGTTCGTACAGACCAGATGAGTGATTTCCAGTGTTTGCATATTGATTTCCTTTATTTTTGTATAATGCAACCGTACACAAAAATAAACAATATTTAATCATGTTTATGTACAATTAATAGAACAATAGTGCTGAAATGAGAAGTCATCATTTTTTCATATGAAATATTCCATAGCAGCACAGAAGATATTTGGCTTTACCTCCATTAGCAACCAGGAAAACCCATGATGTGTGTGTCGTGCTCTCTCTCTCGCTCTCTTTCTCAGCTCAGTGCATTCTGCCATTAGTCAGGACGAGATTAATGTATGAAAATGCAGCAGGTCAATGCTTACCCTCTTTTCCTGCTGCATGAATTATTTACAGCTGCATGGGAACTCCATTATGCATGCTGCCCATCACTTTAGACCGCTCTTAACCACACAACACACTCATACACACGCACATGTTAAATACAAAATCTTTGTTTTTATTGTGATGGTTTAAATGGCGTATACATAAGTTGGTTTATCTAAAAATTTGATTTTTCTAAACCCTTTAGATTTTTTTTTCTAGTCCTCTGACCCTAAGCATTCAATTTCTGTAATGGATTCAAATCAAATGACATATCATTTATTATGATTATTATTGTTGTTGTTTTTGTAATTTTTTATTTATTTGCCAAGAAGGGAGAAAGTCAACTCTTTATTCTGATAGTCCACTTTACACGTTTAATAACTATAAGCTAACAGTTATTAGAATATCAGTAGACTGTCTTATTATCTCCTAACACTTTATTTTGATCCCACAACACACATTCCACTGACTGTAAATAACTTTGCAAGTACATGCCAACTTATTCTACTAACCCTAACCTGACAGTCCAGTAATACTCTAACGAGAGGATTGGCATCTAGTTGAATATTGCTTAGAATATCTAAAGTGGACTATCCAAATAAAGTGTAACATAAAGGATTTCCTTTTAGGTCCTAGTCCTACATTTGTTTTTCCCGCAGTTATCAGTCTGTGGAAGTCAAAGATTAGAATGTGTAGTGGTGGTGTCCTAAACAGCTTGATTCTCTCTGCATTAAAAACAGACCCTATGCGTGCGCTTACTTTAAAACATGAAACATGAACAGACACACTAGATGTCACTATTGTAACTTGATGCAGAGCTTGTGTTACACACAGACCATGTAGCAGGCTGCAAGGAAAAAAATCAAGCAGAGAGAGAAGAAAAGAAAAACCACACAAACATTATTTATTATTATTATTACTACTACTATTAAAAAATAGCACACATTTATGCCGTTTATTGCTTTATACAACAACAATATTATAAAATCAACCATTGGTCAGTAAACATGTTTATTTATTTATTACATTTGTTCTTATTGTTTTACATTTATTAATATTAGAAATCATTAGAATAGATTAGAATCAGAAAGTTCTGTCAAAGAATGCAGTTTGTTATTCTAACAGGCTGTTTTGCAAAACAACAAAGCAAACCGAAACATTATATGTGAGCAGATCTGAACTCATCCCATCACAACCGTCTATTTTATATGGATTTATTTAAAGAGTTTGATATGTTCAGGTGAAGACATTTATAATTCAGATGGAAATTATGGAGACTTTTTTTGAACAGTTTTGAAAAGCGATGATTAAAACGTTCTTTAAAAGACTGTAAATAGTTATGCGTGGCACATAATTATGATGGAAAGGTATTCCATTATTAGCTCATGAATAGATATATGCACACCTTTCATGAGGCATGAATGTTATTGTAATGGGATAAATTAATTCAATGCTAATATGACACTCATCACTCATCACCTTAGATGAAAGAAAAGAACTATTAGAGTTCTTAAATTGTCTTGAAGATGATTTTAGAGAAAGGCAAATTATGTACCTAATAATTTAAAACAGATTTGCGAATATCCTTCAAGATATTTCGCATGTCTGAAGGCAATCATTTCTGAAAATGGCTCTGTGGGTTTGTCTGTAATGCCTTGGAGCAGACAGGACTGAAATATTTTTAAACAGATCGTTTGAATCAAGTCCAGTATAGTTGGGCTGATACATTATAGATTTTTATGTTACTTTCAGCATGAAGCAGCATGTGTATTGTCATCGAACAAAACTATTAAATACTGTTCTGAATAATTCTACTCACACCACCGGTACTTGATAAGGACGCTGACATGTCCTTGAACAGCAGAGACATAACATGCTAATACTGCAGCAAATGGTGTATTCTCTGTGTAAGCCATCTCTTTACTGTATAGAGGGTTTCTGAAATACTGATTAAGATTCTTGTGTCCTTGAGTCAGAGGCTGCTTGACTTGAATGGCATCGGAGATCAATCTAGGAGCAAATGATGGTCAGAATTAGTCTGGTTTGGCAGATAACGACTAAACTATAAAGAACAAAATCATGATAATAAATAATCTCAGTAAGACTATTATACATCTTATTACTACTTCTGGTTTTATGACTGATAATAACTGTTAGCAGAAAGACACATACACACGCGCGCGCGCGCACACATACGCAAATCTGAACATTTGCAAAAAAGATTTAAATCTGTACTGGATTGTATTTCCATCAGTCCCTGGAACAGGAGTTAATTGAAAACACATCTCTCCTGTCACCCACCAGAATCATAACCCTGAAAATATCAGAATTCTGTGATAGTTAATTCAGTATGAGAATTTTCATTTTGCATTACAAGTTTAATATGCTTTAAAGTGCCCCTATTGTGAATAATCATAGGTTCATTTGAGTTTGGGACGGGTTGACATGCATGCATGGTCAAAAAAGGGTCATTCATTGTCTTTTAATATGCATTGATTGTTTTACCTTACTTGCTCAACGACTGTCAAAGATTCCATCAATGATTCATTTCCCAAACCAAAACCAACGACTGTAATGTCTGATAAAGCAGTTTACACATGTTGCACTTTAATAAAGTGGGATCATTTTAAAAAAGCCATAATAGGGGCACATTAATAGAGTGTGATATATTGATGCCTTCAGAAAGGGATGACAGGTTAAACATCGCGGTTCCTAAAGGTCTGAAATTTTAAGATCACCTAGTGACAAAAAAACGTGTTTTATGAAACTTGAAACTGAATCAAAGGCTGAGAATCAGTCCATTCTGGTGTGACGAGACAAAAAACGGCAATAAAAGTGATTTTAAAGACCAAATGACCAATTACTGTACATTTGCTGTGCGTGTATTGCAAATCAAATAAATGTGGCATACATAAATAATACACCCATAATCATTGTTACTTTGTTATGTATACAGTATGTATATAAGTGACACAAATGGTGCCCATTTTACAGAATCACCCAGTCACCATTGTGTGCTGTAACGTTTCTCTGCCTGTGAATTTATCAAATGTCCATTCTCATAGAGAGAATTTCCAGAGAGAGTTGCTCTTTTTGGAAAGGCGGTCGGTTTGGGTTGACATTTCATTCATGTGATATTTTAAAAAAGGAAACATTTCAGTGTTTAAACAAACTTGTAATTCCAGTGTTTACAATGCAGTTGCACTGAGAGCTTGATTATCCTGGCAAGGGTCGCTGTTTTTGTCCCTCCAGCCCTCGGTTCGTCTCAGCATGAGCAGACATACAGTTTGGTGCTGAACGTGAGCGTCCGTGAGTGGCTTCGGTGTAAGGTTAGCGCTGGCAGATTTTTAATCTACATGTGCGATGTGCCCTCCCGTGTCTTGTGTCTACTCAGCAGTATGTGGTCGAGTGTGATTTGGAGTGTCGGGCCGCAGCGTATTGATTGGCTGCGCCGGGGTAGGGCGCAGGCGGACGACACACTGGTGACTTTGTTGTAAATGCAGAACGGGTGAGTGGTGGGTGTCAGGCTGAGGGTGCCGGCCAATCATCAATCATGAGCTGTCAGGCCTCCCTCTCTCCTCGCAACCCTGCTTTTTTTCTGCCTCAATGATAAGTCTTTGTTTAAATTGCGCAGTAAGACTCCCGCCAGACCACGAGAACAACCGCCAAGTTGTTTGCAGGTGCTATCGTTCACAGCTGCCAATTAAAGTCATGTGATTTCCATAACAGCCACGGGGCATGGTAAACATAATGTATTTTAATACATCTATACTATGCATAGAATGGAAAGGTGGGCCTGCGGTCAATAATAATTTTTCTGAGCTTGAAATACAGACTGCTTCATTATGCTTATTCAAAAATGATTGGATTTGCAGTATTAAAGGAATAGTTCACCCAAAAATGACAATTTGCTAAAAAAAATGTACACACCCTCGGGTCATTTAAGATGTAGACGAGTTTGTTTCTTTGTGGGAACAGACTTTGAGAAATTTAGCATGACATCTCTTGTTCACAAATGGATCATAATCCATATGCAATATGCAATCCGTATCCAGTGATATATCCATCTTCAGTTGTTTTTTCACATCAAAACCCGCTTGTTTAGAATCATTTTGAACTGTTTATTTTGTGAAGCGCATAAGATCTGTGCATATTTCTCTCCTGATTCAGACAAGACAACACTGCAGTAAACAATATTATGAATAAGAGGACGATATTTCAGCTGAAAGGAACTGTTTAAAGTTAAAAGGTTAGTTCACCCAAAAATGAAAATTATGTCATTAATTCCTCACCCCAGATTTCATAAAAAACATCTTAATTTGTGTTCCGATGATGAACAAACGCCTTATGGGTTTGGAACAACATGGGGGTGAGAATTTTCATTTTGGGGTTAACTAACCATTTAAAAAGCAAACACAATGTATTTACATTAGATTATAAAAAATACATAATGTTTACTATGAATATCACTGGACATTCAGGGACTACTAGTATTGAGTAGACCAGCTTTTCATTACGGCATCTTATTACGGCCTACTTGAAAGAAACTGTCTGACCAACATGCGAATATGAACTATAGGAACCTCTAATTAATTTGCTTAATAAGACAATGTGTCCTTAATATGTCATTTATCAGTATAACCTTGAATATTCACAGCACTGCAAAGCTGGAAAAAGATTATATTTTGGGATCGGCTTTAACAGAGGCAACCTATTTGATGTATTTTCAAATATAAGTATATTCTCTGCTAACACATTTTCGAGTTAGCACATTAAATTGTCGATTTAATAATGCATCGTAAAGTGTTTTAGTATCCCTGAATTACACTTTTGCTTCTTGTTGGGAAATGACATGTTGTAAATCAGTGGACCTACTTTTAACATTAAGTGAAAGTAGTCACACTCACTCATATCACAGAAGAATAATAAATTTCATGGCCATTTTTTTTCTTGAAAATACCATCTCTTGCAGCATGGTGAAGACTGGCTTTAAGGCCGGTAATTTACAACACTCATTAGAGCGCTGAAAGCACCTCAGTCAATCTGAACTGAGACGCCGCAGTCACAAACTACATCCTTACTGCAGTGCCTAGAAAAAAAATCAATTACACATTAAACCCAGGTAAAACTCTAATGTGGTCCTATGGAGTGTGCGTGTCTATAAAGCTAAACATAAATTCCAACGGTCTCCAGCATGTTCCATAAATATGCTATTATTTTTTTTCAAGAATGGTAAGAAACCAGCTTTTATTATTGATTAATTATTGGAAATTATTGGTCATGAAACTCATAAAACATAAACATTAAAAAAGGATGTCTGTATGAGTTCATTTTCTATTTTTAATTAAAAACAAAAACCTGATTAGCATTCTTTTGCTAATATTCATTAAAAATAGGTAACAGGGTTGCATATTTTCCCTATATTAAACTATAATTCAGCACGGTTTAGATAATTAGGAATGCTGGTTTGTTATTGACAAATCTGGTTATGTTTCTGTAAAATGTATTTGGTAACACTTATTCACTATAACATATGCAGATAAAGGGTTTATTCGGGCTCAGGGTTGTACAGACAAGATCAATCACCGGCAGACATAAACAGCGTAGGCAAAGACAGTCTCATAAACGATAATCCAGGAGTGGGTCAAAGTACCATTAAACAGAGTCTGAAGGGCAAGACGAGAACGTAGGTCCAGGGGAAGCAGAGGTCGACAATGATAAATCCAAGAACAAGAACACGAATGAACAAGTCAGAGTTGATGGTAAACATGAAACTATGATCCATGACAGACAGACAAACAGACTGGTATATATACATAGGTGGCACTGATTGAACCAAACTAGCAACAGCTGTGAGGAGAGGTGCATTATGGGGAATAGAGTCCAGGAATGAAAACAGACATAAACACACAAACACAGTTTATGGAGGGCTGGAGTGCCATACAAAGTCTTGCTGGCACATCCAGCTGATCATTACAACTATGACTTTTCCCTCAATAAATTCTTAATTTGCGCTGCTTATTAATAGTAAGGTTAAGTTTAGGTATTGGGTAGGATTAGAGATGTAAAATAAGGCATTATTATGTGTTTATTTACTACTAATAAATTGCCAATATTCTAGTAATATGCATGGTAATAAGCAGAGACACTAAAATAAAATGTTATCTTATATTTGTTATATCCTCGATGAGCTTCAAGAGGTAGTCACCTGAAATGGTTCACAGGTGTCCTTTATCAGGGTTAATTAGTGGAATTTCTTGCTTTATCAATGGGGTTGGGACCATGAGTCGTGTTGTGCAGAAGTCAGGTTACACAGCCAACAGACCTATTGGGCAACTGTTAAAATTCATAATATGGCAAGAACCAATCAGCTAACTAAAAAAATAGCGAGTGGCCATCATTACTTTAAGAAATGAAGGTCAGTCAGTCCATAAAATTACAAAAACTTTAATTGTGTCCCCAAGTGCAGTCGCAAAAACCATCAAGCGCTACAACGAAACTGGCACACATGAGGACCGACCCAGGAAAGGAAGACCAAGAGTAA
>JAUMHI010000054.1:600549-614138 GCA_032359435.1 Enteromius unitaeniatus | reverse complement strand
ACCAGAATACCGGGCGGTGTTCAATACTACATACATATTGGAACAAACCTTACGTGCATGACAAAAGTTAGTAAAATATTACAACCAGAACTAAAATAAACATACAAAAAAAATCCATCCTGTACCTTAGACCTGTGAATATTACCTTACAGTAGTAGAGTATAGCCCTGCATAGACATGCCAGAAAGTAAAATGCCTTATTATTATTATTATTAATAATAATAAACAGTAGTTGTCATGTTTATCCATGTTTTCAGAATGTAAAATATTAAATGAATACTATAATTGTAATATATTTGTACATTAAAATAATTTAATAATTGCCCATTGATACAGCTTTCTAATGGACACCACGATGAGTTTCTACACAACATTTTATGAATGAGGCCTCTTGACATGAAATACCTGATTGTGCAGATTCCTATCCAGCTTGCTTTAAACATTGCCCTAGTGGGCACAGACACTTTTGACCCTTGTTCTTGTTATTTTAGCTTCATAATGTTTAAATTGATTGTTGTTAACTCACTGGTTTGTAGTGCAATTGATTTACCGTTTGTCAAACTTAGTTTTTCTTCTAATCTAGTTGTTTAATATGTAGCAGCTACAGAATCAGAAGTCTTGCACTGTCTCAGAAAATGTCTACAGTGAAACAAGCTCATTAATCCTGCATTTTGCTGTGCAAAAAGAGATGTGGCCATGCTTTAAAAAAGTGAAATCAGCATTTCATCTTCTCCAACTATCTGTTATGGGTCTCTGAACATGATGTATCATTCTCTGTAGACCCATATTAAAATACCATATTTCTTTAACTCATGTTTCTAGCATTTTGCTAAACATTTGTCAATAGATATTTCAGTTTGATCTCATTACAAAACCTCAGTGTTCTCAGATATTTCATTGAGGAAACATGCTTTTGAAAACACATCTCGGTTGGACTTCTGCCCATTGATTTCCATCCATTTGCTTGTCCTCAGTAGAGCATTACTAATGCCTGCTGGACACAATTCAGCTGTTTGTCCCAAAGCAGCAACAAAAAATGCTACAGTTCTCAGACATTGATCATAATATACTCTCACTGGTTACCACACTACCTGAAACCATTTATTATAGAAGTTGGATTAATGTCAAGGACATCGTGCTGCTTGTGTATTGTAAATATTGCTGCCTGAAGCTGGAAAATGTCTCTTTATACAAAATAGGCATAGCGACAAAAGTAGAAAAATAAAGTTTGCAACACTATAAAGCCTACTGTATCATATCTAAAATAAGCTAAAGTTTAAATTATCAACATGATCAAAACAATCTATAGGACTTCTGTCAGCGTATTTATAGTCAATGATGCTTTTATGGAAAATGGTATTTTTGCAAAAACAAATGTGTTATAAATATTAAACTTTTAAATTTTAGATTTGATTTAATTTTTTTCATGTAGATAAACTGGCCACAGCTTTAAAAAAATGTCAGGTGGTGTTACTGGGATTCTTAAAATCTTTCTAATCTTAAAATTAATTAATTTCCTTAAAAATATATATAAATCTCAGTAATTTAAGTGTTTAGAAACAAAATATCTAAAATTGATTAATAATTATCTCATGTTTTGTTTTAAAAATTATACAATTGAAAAAGATAAATACTAATTTAAACAGCAACAAAAAGAACTCCACAAAACAACAACAAATAAATACAAAATAAAAATGAATAAACTTAAAAAAAATGTTATGCATATTAAGGGAATACATTTATTTTAAGATAAATCACATTTGCACCACCTGATATTTTTTTTAATCATCTAGATGAAAAAAGTTAAAATTAGTTACAATTCTGATCTGAATTTATGTGCACAGACCATTTTTAAAAAAAATCTTTTCAATAGGTATTATTATTTTTGTCTTTCTTTTTTTATTATTTATTTGCTGTGAAATCTTTAATTATTACCAATTTAAGAATAACGTTTCTTTGATATGATTAGTAGTTCAAGATTTACTGGACAAAGCAACTTACGTTTACAGAACTTTATTAATAATGCTTTTTTTTTTTTTTATAAAATGCTCAAAAATAGAGATTGTGTACTTGGACACAGGACTCGGAATGCAATTATGAAAGAACTCGGACTTGGGTAGGCTTGTGTAAGACATTTTGCTCTGGAAATAGTTCCCAAATGAATCCATAAAACATAAAAGATAATTAGCTACAATATAAAATTAAGATAACAAGTAGTTAACAAAGACTGAACTGGTCAAAGAGTAAGACTTGACTTGGACCCAACACGACTTAAGTAGCAGACTATAAGGGCTCAGCAGGGCATTTTTATCTATATTGTACTTTAAGTTTGTATTGTGCATAGATTTAAAATTACAAAAAGTACTTTTGTATTTTAAGTCTTTGCCATACGAAAGCACTAGATGGTGCCTGTATTCTTTAAAAGTGGTGTGTGTGTTTGTGTGTGATGTTGTGGAGGCTGCACACTGAGTGTACTGCTGAAATAGAAATGCTGTACGCTGCAGCCGGGCTCCCCTGCTGGAGCGGTGTGTGTGAGGGCCAGACGCTGCTGTCAGCACTCACAGCTGACACACACACGCCTCAAACTCTACCTGCTGAGAGGAACCACTAGTCAAAATAAAAACCTTTAGTTGAGACATGTTCCTTTGCAATAAATGGACAAGAAAAGGCCTCTATGAAAGCAAGCAACTTTGTAAATTAGCAGTGTGTCATGGGCAAGTTCTGCTGTTGAATTCTCTCTGTTGGGAATGTACTGTAACAAAATAATTTGTCTGATTATTCAGCATAATTGTTCCGGCATTAAACTGTCCCTCTGTAATGTAGCTGGGATTAAATGCCTATAACCTGTCTATGTGTGATAATATAAAGAAAACACTATGATTCAGGATTATTAATATACAGTAGACCCAATACACTGTACTGTATAAGAACCAAACCATGCTATGTAAGGTAATCTCAAAAAAAACAAAAACAGATTGTAGTTCACCTTCAAATCAAAAGAAATAAATACAAAAATAAATATAGCTTATTTCAAAATTTTACTTTTATGCACATGGGTACTTTCTTTTTTCCTTTCCCAAAAATCATAGGTTTGATATAAAAAATATATTACTTTTAACAGTAAGGTTTTATAATTAACATTAATTATTCTATATTGGTTGACATATACTTTAAATTAACTATACTATGCATGCATTAACGTTAACACACACACCCACACACATATACAGTATATATACGTACACGTTCCATCCATCTTAAAAAAAAAAACATTAAATAAGTAAATGATACAAAAAAGAAAATTATATATATATATATATATATATATATGGTAACATTTCCTTACATTTATTTTTTTAGAGGGATGAAATGTAACCTAAATATATTGACAGATTAGATTCCCCTGTATGCGTTCATAGTGTATGATTGTGTGGTTCTACACATCAAATTAATGTTAATTAGGGGATGATGAGGTATATACTCTATAACGACATGCAAGCATCATTAATTAAGAGATTAGAATGGGATCACCAAATGAAGATGTATATAGACACTGTTATTGTTCTGTCAAGTGTGCTTTTTGGGTCATATAAAGCATCTTCAAGTCATGAGGCGCTCAACAGCGTGGTTAAAAGTCACCCTAACACCCCTGTCACACGAAATGTTAGCATTTCACAGAGCCGTGTAGTTAGACGGGAAGGTAAAGGGCAAAGATATGTCACTTTCAATCTGAATATGAGGCGTCACGTCTTTAGTTTTTTCCCTTCACAGTGTTTTCCATCACCTTACTCCACAAACGGCAAAATGCCAAAGGCTGCTCAACGAGAGCGGTTGGCTCCTTGAGCTTTGAGCTTTAGCCACCCAACCCCTCTGTAGCCTTTTTTATTTATCTGTTCCGCCTTGGTTGTTTAGACCCAATTAAGAGGCTAATTGTGGAGATCAGGGAGGATTGCATTGTTGTAAAAGTACAGAGCGCATGGCTAATTGCCGCAGCAGCTGCCAGTGTTTATGAAAAGCCGAGCGGTTCTGTGGTTCTCTCAGAGGAGAGCGAGCTCCCATCCTCCTTCTGATGTGGTGTAGAGAGCCAGGTGAGGGGCGAGCAGTCACCAGGGTGTGCATTGCGGGGCGGAACGGACTGGAAGCTGCAGAAATAATTACCACCAGCGAGGGCTTTTCTTTCTCTTATCTTGGGCTCTCACTCCCCACGGCAGGCAGAACCTTGAGGATGACACCAAGCATGTGGTGGGACTCGGCGATATGGAAGGAGTCCAGGATACAGATCCGCTGCCAGCTTTTATCTAAATGATCGCACACTCGTCTGTGCCAGGTGTTTTGGGTGGGAATATGTGAAATAAGGCACGCATTTTTGAGTCACCACCGAGGCCGTTATCAAGTGATGCTACTGGCTCCCAAAGCAGATGGGTTTTGCAAAGTAAACCTCAGGAACGTCGTTCTGCATGGCTGCAGCTCGTTTTGGAAGGTGCTTGGATACCATCATGACTCTTCTCAAAGCAGAACATGCTGTAATGAGCTGACACCTCTTTTGACAGTGTCATTCTTTTGGCATTATACAATTTATACAAAAACTTTGACTCACATTTGACATTGCATTACGTTTATGAGATTCTTTTGAGGATGCATATGTCTTTTTTTTGGATTTCTATTTTGGTCTCACTTTGTTTTTGCACTGTGGAAGTATATTGACATTATGTCATTAATTTGCCATGACATTCTTCTAATATGAAGAAAATTCATTAGCATTGCAGCTTTTTTGACATTCTTTAGCACAGTCTTTGGTGTTTTGAAGACTTATAATACACTGCAACATTTATAACATTAATATGTATTTATGTACCATTACTGCAGTTTTGCATCATGACTGTATTTTGACATAATTTAATTTAAGTTTACATTTTTTTATTTTTATTTTTTATTTTGACACTACAACATTCTTTTGTGACTGTGATATTATTTTGACTTATTAAAGAATTCTTACGGCTTGGCTACATTCTTCTGACATAAAATAAATTACATTACATAATTCTTGATATTATATTAGTCATAAATTATAACATTCTTTTAACACTGCAATATTCATGGCAACAATCATTTTTGTATCATGCAGTATTTTGTCATAACAATTTTATTTTTCAGCTATCCTCAATATTATTATGGCATTGCAACATAAATTTTTGGCATGAGTACATATACATTAAAATTACTTAAAAATATGTTTTGGATATATTTTTGGATATTTAATTTTTTTTTGTAAAAAATCCAATAAAAAAATCCAATATACACTATTACAGTATAATATTACATTACAGTATTTTAACATTCATGTGACATTTTTTTGCAATTGCAACTCTTTCATGACATTACATCATTCTTATGGCATGGCAAAAAGGCATCAATGTTAGAAATGGGTGATGCAGTCAGACTTTATACAATACAAAGCAGCTTTTCGGTGTAGAGGATCAATAATGTAAACAAAATTCAGTTCTGCTGCTCTAAAAAGAGCCCAATAGTAAACCGTTATAACAGCTCAGTATTCAGTAAGTCAGTTCATTGTTTATTCAGCGATGTCATCCTCCAACTTATTTAATTTCTCATCAAAGAGCATTGTGGGAAATTAGGCAGTCATGGTGGTCTTCTACATGCAACATTTTAGTTCTCCTTAATTAGTGAGCAGGAAGATCACGCTCTCTACTCGAGAATCTCTGCCGTGGATCTCAGTCGTGCTTCCTGCATCTCTTCTCCTCCCAGGGAGGCCCAACCTGCCCGACTGCCCCATCGCTCCCGCTCTCTCATTAATCTGTCCACAGGAACGTCCGGCTGCGCGGCAGCTTGACTGCTCATTTATTCTGTTTAGAATAGCGACGCCGGTGATAAATGTCCCGCAGAGCGCACATGTGCTAAAATATTCATAAATTGGAACTCTTAATTTGCGAAGGTGGAAAACCAATAAATTTCAAGAGTGGTGACAGGTCATGTTATATTTATATGAATATGCAGGCCATGGGTGAGACATTGAGATTAATACGCCGTGTGCACGCTATTAACCAATAGTTATTTCCTCTCTGCGAAATTAGCACGACGACTGTTTGATGCTTTGATGTGGTTTCCTACAGAAACAGACCCAAATTTGAGCGCTGTTGCCATTAATAGACAGGCCTATTAAAGGGAGGAATGTGGACCACCAAAAATCATAATGCCAAATCCGAAATCAAACTTCTCTGATTAAAGACAATGTGCACAGCTGTTTTCTATCCCTTCCATATCCTTTTATTCTTTGAATGCAAAAAGATCCGTATGCACACCCTTTAGCGTTATGAAAAGTTATTATCTTTGAATAAATCCTGCCATTTCTCTCTGCTCAGAAACCAGATGGCAGTGAAGACGGATTACTTTTCAAGTTACATACTATTCCACAAAACAAAGTCTACAGTGCATTGTTCTGTTTTGCCAACAAAACTTTTGTCACTGTGTGGATTCCTTGCAGGTGAGCAGAGGGTGGCAGCTGCTCCCTGCAGTGTTTTCTTGCTCGGGTCAGTCTCTCCTGGGGAAGCAATGACAGAAACTAGGCCAGATGGTGCGGGAGAGAGAGGCAGAGCGGGCCGCTCTTAACCTGACCAACTGTACTGCATTCAAGGTGAGTGAAAACACTTCCTGCAGGAGAGGAAAATCACAAGTGAGATCTCTAATATCTCTCGGCAAACTCCAAGATAGCACTGAGGTTAAAAGGAGGGATTTATTTCCTCATGAGTCTTCTTTAGAGTTTTAGTTTGTGACGTTGCATATATAGTCTGCAGAGATGTCAATATAAAACAAAGCCTTAATGAATTCTAAGGTAGGTTGGTAGCACTTTCTATGAAGCCGTATTTATAATACATTAATAGGTTATATCTTCTCAAATGAAATCCTAACAATAATAATACACAAACTATTTTTATAATGGACTTCATTTATAATGGACTACATCATAAATGGCCTTTTTTTATTTAAGAACGCAAAGTATCTTACTACATCTCCGAGTCCATTTTATATTGATTGTCTCCTTAGTCTATTGACTATGAGCGACTGAATGACAACTACCTCTTACCAGTATTTAGAGTTACTTATCAACAGCTGTCTAAATAATCACACTGATATTATAATAAAAATTCTTTCAAAGCAAATGTGTCATTTACATAATCATCTGAACTGATCTTATGTTTGCCTGAGAAAATAATAATAATTCTTATTATTACTTTTAAGGGGTCTTTGTGTGCTTTAAAGGGTTAGTTCACCCAAAAATTTTAATTATGTCATTAATTATTCACCCTCTTGTCGTTCCAGCCCGTAAAAACATGCTTTGGAAGACTGAAACAGAAGAGAAGAAGCACTGATTATCCACTGATATCACATAGACTATTTTATTAATGTCCTTACTATGTTTCTGGGCCTTAAACATGTCAGTTGCATGGCTCTCTATGGAGCGTCAGAGAGCTCTCAGATTTCATCAAAGATATCCTAATTTGTGTTCTGAAAATAAATGCAGGGCTTACAGATTTGGATCGAAATGAGGGTGAGTAATTAATGACAGAATTTTCTTTTTTTGGGTGAATTATCTGTTTAATGCTAATGATATCTCAATATTTCATGCATTATAGTCATATACAGCAGCTATAGAGCTTTATTAAGACTGATCCTGTTTTCGTTCCTTTTTGAAGGGAATGATTTTCTTTCATTGTCTTTATTATGTAAGACTAATTCCGTTAGTTAAGCAAACAGCACAGCACAACTAATCTCGAATTTCTTTCTCCTCTTGTCATCTGTAACTTTCTTCTCTGTTGCGGCTTTGATCTAAAATTGGCCTCTGTAGAAGACTTGTGTACAGTAATTTTCATATGGGCTTTGAACATATTGAAAGGGCTCATGGCTGCCGTCGCTTTTATCCTCTGATTCCTTTTCCCTGGGAAACGATGAGCATATGGCAAACACCCTCACTGGATTCTCAGACAACGGGAGGGGCCGTATTAGGATTCCTGCATCCTGTCATCGGCAAATCCCAGGGTGCTACCCGAACCCTCCCTCCCGCGCACATGCAGCACAAACACACCATCTCCTCCAGACTTTGAAATGCGCTTGGCCTTTCTCTGGCTTCCTTAAACTGGAACACAATGCTCTAATTTCACTTGCATTTTACCTTGTTTTTACGTGAATTCACTTTCTTTTGATTGTGCCTATTTTGAAAATTTAAATCTGCTAAAATATATGCATTTTTCAGTTACTGAAGTCTAAATTTAAGGCGTTCAATGCACTGAGGGAAAAAAAAATATATATATATATATATATATATATATATATATACACATGTGTGTATGTATATATATATATATATATATATATATATAGAGAGAGAGAGAGAGAGAGAGAGAGAGAATCACACAAAATAAACTCTCTAGTTTTTGCAAACTTTTTTCAAAGTTTAGGGACAAATATAGCAACTTCTTAGGCAAAACTTATCTAAGTTCTCACCTGCCTACTGATCTGTATTCATCTTTATATAGATCAGTGAATTAGCCTTTATGCTGTCATCTAGTGACATTTAGCTACCGGTTTTAGCTACTTTCAACTGAAAGCAGTTGGCAACAGTGTTTAACATACTGACTACTACCATAATAACGCAGGTGGTAAAAGAGAAAGCCACATGAATAATTAAAGTTCATCACATGTACAGTAGCTTCCTATACTAATTTATAGAAAGTGCACAAACACAAAACATGGTAACACTTAAATAATGCAATAACATTCAGTAAACAACAGAAGATGTAACATAAAGCCCAAATGTACATAAGCAAAATATAAAATAAATACAAATTTTAATTAATTAATTTACATTTATTTAGTTTAGCAAAAATCTTTCAAATGTGGAGTGTCACATTCTGGGATTTCCCATTTTTCCCATATCATTTTACAGTTTTTAACATTGATTTGTTCTATTTACTTCTAAAACCTGTACAGTTAACAGCATGTTACTGTAAAATGACATTAAATCTCTGTTTTTTTTCCCCTGCATAGTACAGGAACTTTCTGTTCGCCTGTGAACTACCGTTTAGGAAAAATAAAAACATATAATCTCTTTTGATTGATTCTACATTTATCCTTTTTGTTTGCTAATGCAGGGGAATTAAGGCACAGTGATAATGATCAATGTGTCTTTCAATTGATAAATGAGCACACTTGATTTGAGAGCCGCTTGACACCATTTTCACCTGCGAAGGAGAGAGCACACGTATAAAAGCTTGTAAAATAATAGCTTTGACAAACTCAGCATTTGTTGGGAGGCCATCAGTGTAATTTATTATCCTAATTGGAGGATCTCCCTTTTTTCTTTTGTAATTAATGTCAAGAATGTCTGTTTAATATGGGGCAATCACAGTAATTGGCATTGCTTAAAGAGGGGGGAAAAAAATCAAAGCTTAATTTCCTCGAGTGAGAACACTGAATTGCTGGACTCCTTACGTTTAATTGGCCAACTTTTGTGTGTGTTTATTATTAGTGGTGTTTGCTAAGGCAAGCATCACTATAACTATTGCTCTGGGACACAAATGGCCATTTGTTGAAGAGCCCACAGCAATCAATTTGAAGAATCCCTGCTTGACAGGAGAGTACAGGATAGGTGTGCTGTGATCTGGAATGATGGGTTTTGCCAAACCATTGTCAAAATGGGCATATCCCAGAGACCTACACCAAGGAAAAGGACTTCAGCCATATAGAATATAAAATATTTGGGGCTCATTTAACTTTAGCAAGTAACCACCCAGATATATATATATGAATGCAGTTTCATATTGTTCAGAAAAGATAAGGCTCTGAAAATCAATTCTAGGAGGCAAATTTCACACCTCAAAAAGTAAGTAAATAAATAAGTATATTCTGAAAATTAATGTGTTTAATCTTGTTAGAAAAAAAGTCTCAAATAAATTCTAGGGGGCAAATTTAATTTAATATATTGAGATGGAAAATTTGTCCCCTTTAATTATTATTATTATTATAGAACAATATAAAAACACATTCATTTACATAAAATACTTCACCTGAATAAGTGGAAATACATTTTTACTTAAAATAGCCAAGCAAGCAACCAACAAATAAATTACTACAACAACAACTGATAATAATAATAATAATAATAATAATAATAATAATAATAATTTCGGGCCTAGGCTGGATATTTTATATAAATACTATAAAATCAAATAAATATCAATTATACAGGAGGCAAATTTCCACACAGAGGTTTTTTCTTTTTTTCTTTAATATTTATGCGATTTTTGGCTACTTTAATTTTTTACATTTCTTACGTTTGCCCTTGAACTTATCTACAACACCTTACTGTAATAGAGTTGCAGAGGTAAGCACTTGCATAATCATAAGAAAATGTAAAAATTTAGTTTTACATCACGGTGTGTTTCTCTATGGTTCTCACAGGTATTGCATTAAGTGTCTTTATGCCATTTATAGCAATACGAACAGATCTAATTAAAAGGCACATATCTAATCTAACTTAGAATTAAATTAGAGTGAAGATTGCTATGACATCCACATGGACTGCATTTGTTTTATTGACAACATTTTCTGATGTTTTCTACAAGGTAAAACAATTACGTCTTCAGCGCAAGCATCATGCATTAAGCATCTCCAAGGATGTGCATCTCGTGCTTTCATCATAAAGATAATACATGTACCGCTCAAGCTCAGATACTTGCAATTACCATAGATTATCACCAACACAGTGGTTTGAAGTAATTATAACAGGTCCCACATCGTCCATATAATCACCTCCCAATTTGAGCCTGTTTAGAATAGTTTTCTGCAAACACGCATTAAATGGTGCCTGTAGCTCTCCCTTGGAGGCTTATCACCGAGCTGGGGAGAACACTCAGCCAGACTTTTATTACAAATCGCCATGCTGCATGCCGTAATCTTTCAGTATATCAGTGTAAGCTTTCAAGCACAGTGGAGGGCAAGATGATGCCAGCTCTTGTTAATGTATTATTGGCAATTAGCTGGAATTAGTTTTAGAGGATTTAAAAGGAGACAATACAATATATAATTTCAATGAAAATACGATCACGTTCTAGAACTAGAGCATATAGGAAAAGAAAATATGTTAGTATTACTATAGAAATAAGTGTGCAGCTTAAGAATTGTATCTTTTATTTTTCCCATAAGAGCTTCCACTTCCAGCTATTTTTAGCTCTATAAAACTATGTTCTGCTGCTTGATATTGTAAATGTGCATCTTACCATATCAGGATATTTGAATGTATTTTCTTATTTATATAACACACTGGTTTGTAGTGCAAACAATTTGTTTTCTTCTCACTTCTACCACTTACTGCCTTTCATTTTCTTCTTGGCGGTCTCACACGTTCACAGAAAATGGCTGAAAACTATTGTGTAGTCATCTTTCTACGTTTGTCTTTAAACTTCTGTTTTTGAGATATCTCTATAGCATGACTGTCAAGTAGATTTAATTATTGTAGAGTTAACAAAAGTTAAGAAACAGAAAAACCGTGTTGAAACAGTTTGGTTGGGACCTTAAACCCAATGGGTCTCATTGAAGGGTGCTTAAAAATCATGTTTTTTTCAACTATAGAAAGAAAGACATGAACATCTTTAATGACATTGGATAAGTAAATTATTGGAAAACTGTCATTCTCTACACTCTGTCTAGATTAAAGACACATCTCTTACACTAATACACATTTATTAATCAAATCCATTAAAAGGATTGTTAGGCTGCATTAATTAGATCAGCCGGAACACTCCCTTTAACATGCCAACAAAAAAATGGCATCTAGGCTAATACTAGTCTGTCTCTTTCTTATTCTGTTTCTCAGTCCGTATCCAGATCAGATGGTATATCAAAGAGACCAGAACACCTAGATGAGCCCTGTGAACAGATCACTGGATTAAAATTCACAAAAACACACTATAACGCACTCCTTCCTTTGCACAATCTGACATGAGCTTAAAATTGAGCTGGGCGTCCGGCCAGAGGAGAACTGCACCAAACTAAGCCTGGTTCTCCCATGGTTTTTTTTCTCCATTCTCTCACGGTTTTGGTTCCTTGGTGCCTCTGGCTTGCTTAGTTGGGGGCACCTAATTTCTAGTGATTATAATCGTTTTGATTACAGAGCCCGTCTCTGCATTTGATCAATAAATAGTTTAATTCTCATCATTATGCATTACCATCACTCTGTGCTTTGCTCCAATCTGTATTGTTAAAAGCGCTATATAAATAAAATTGGTTGATTGATTGATTTTGGAAGTGAGCTAACTCTGTACTCTAACTGTGGAAATTATTCTACCTGGTCTCATGAAATAAACATACCTGGGCGCACTTTTTAACGAGACACGAAATACATACCAACAAGTACATATCACTGCAGTTTCCAAAAGAAAAGGGTTTTGATTATTAAAGCGTAATTTTCACACAATTACTTCAAATGATAATATGATAATGTTCAGTGCTTTGCTACAATCTGTATTGTTTAAAGCACTATATCAATAAAAGTGATTGATTGATATAGTATAAAAAACTGTTCACTGCCAAGATTTATTTTTGGTATCTATTTATTGTTGTCAGGCTTTTGGTGGTGGTCATACCAACATGTGCCAGTTGGAATCCTTAACCGAGAAAATGAAGATCTTCAAGTATTTATCAAATGCAGAGACGGTCTCTGTAATCAGTATAGATAATCACTAGAAATTAGATGCCCCCAAATAAGCAAGCCAAAGGCTACATTTTATTAAATGTTTTTTAGTTGTATGCAAGCATAGTTTTTTTTTAATTGTATACCCAAACATATGCAGGATTTATGTAATATATAAAATATAAAAATACTACAAGACATTAAATTAAATTGTTTTTTGTATACAAGTCATTGCATATGGCATGACCTACTGATTAAATTAAAAAAATGTAAAGATTTGATATTATTCTTGTTTTTAATTTGCTGCACGAACACGAGATAAGTGTATTTTAAGGCTACTGAATGACTTGAAAGAATCCAAACATTCTTGATACAGGCATAGAAATGGCTGGCTTCTTGCATAGCTCCCATGTTTAATTCTGTGATGTTTTAACAAGTACCCTCTTTTGTCAAAAGCAAATATGCAATACTTACATTTTGAGCTCACCCTGATTGGCCTTGCTTTGATCTCCCTGTACAAAAATACATATTAGATTACTAGCTGACAAAACACATTTACATCTTTTGATCTGTTATCTTCAAATTTGTGCTACTGCTATGTATTTATCTAAAGTTAGCTTTTCATTCGAATTAACTGAAAATGCACTTGCTAGCACCATGCTGATGAGCACTAGGTTGTTTGTCTTTGAAAACTGCTAACTGCTAACCAACATGGATTAGTATTTCTTACATGCGAAAAAGGGTCAAATTTCAATGTATGCTAGTCTGTCTAATATATCACTCACAAAGAAATGTGAAAAAGCTTGAATAGGTAAGTGATAAAGTTGCGCGGTATCTGTGTTAATAATTATGTACAGTTAACAGTTAACAGTTAACTGTGGTT
>JAUMHI010000054.1:540704-594925 GCA_032359435.1 Enteromius unitaeniatus | reverse complement strand
AACTAATTTGTGTTTACCGTAATGACTTACAGTAAACAATGTATTACAGTAATGACTAGATGTCATTGTGTACATAATCCGATCAAAATCAAACATACGTAATCAGCTGCATGATGAGCAATGGCAACTTGTTCAAAAGAATGAGAAACATTTTATGATCTGCACAAGAGACTAGATGATATTGAACAAGTAGTCTTTAGAATTTATTTTCTGATCTGAGAAATGGACCAAAGCCGCTGAGAAAAACAGTAAGCTGACTTTGTTCCTTTTATCTCCATCGAAGGTTCTGATTGGTGTGTGATAAATTTTGACTCCTAGTCTTTCCACCTGGGTAATTGTGTGCTAACTGAGCTCAAGCTGTGCAGAACTGAGTTAACAAAATTGCATGCTAGTGTTTTCTAAATCAGCTTGTAGTGTAAGCACTGAGAAATGTAGGGATTTGTGTGTAGTTTTGCAGTTCACCAAATTTGACTCATGTGTCAAAGCAGGGAAGAGTGTTTATAGTTCAGAGAAATGGGTGTGCTTTCAGAAAAATAGCGTTATGGTTTTGAACTTTTAGTTTAAAAGCTTGGTTATAGTGTTTTAGCAATCGAGAAAAACTTTAATATACACAGTATAAACACATATATTATATAAACAAAAATGTTTATTTTTCACAATTAATCATTGCCCAGCACTACTCTAAATAAATACAATTCTCACAGTTTAGAGGCTGCCAATCTTAATCTATCTAACTCTAAATTGTATATTTGCTGTTGTATTTTGTAAAGTGATCAGGCATGCAGCATGAGAACCAATGGCATTGGGATAACAAGTTTGAAATGCTGCCATTTATGTGTCTTATTTTGAAAAATGCATTGTTATTGAGCTGAATTGAATCAACACTGAACTGACTCAAGCTGAACAACAACACTAATGTCTTCAGTAGATCTGCATATTGTATCGAACTTGTCTGATAATAAATCAACTTTACATGGTTACTAAACCAACATTCAAGTGACTCAACCTGAATAATGTCAGTATTGTTTTGCAACAGCTGCTTTCCTTGGATTTGCCATTTTTTGAAAAGTTTGCATCACAGTCCTATGTAGCTACTTTAAACCTCTGTTGTATAAAGCCTTATAAAAATAAGGATCACTTGGAAAATTACAATTTCGACACGTGTGCGTAAGAAGGAGAAAATAATTTCAGCTTTCTACTGACAGTCTATTTATCTTAAATATATCTTGGGAATAAGATCTATATTTTGCAAAAAGGGTCAATCTTGATCTGAAAACAGATGGATCCTTCATAGTTTGTGTTCGTAATCTTTGAGCTTTCCTTGTGTTTATTGTTCACGGAACTTCTTTGTGGACTCATACATGCGACCCTCGATGTCATGCTCATTATATAACAGCTGCACATCAGTCATAACACCATGGCATTGCAATTAACTTCCTCAATATTGTCTTCTCTCGCCCCTGGACTTCAGCTATAAGTAGATTTTGTCCCTATCCCTGCTTTCCTTCACCGTGTCTTGGAACTTTTCCCCTTTTGTGGATTCATGACAGATGCCTAATTGAATGATGAATGTCCCTTTATCACGTAGTAATTGAAGCGCCACATCTGTGATTGGCTGTGGGGGCTGCGGCTGCTCTCTGATTGGTCGGGGTTCAGCGTGGCTGGCAGCTACGGCCTGCTATCCATCTGTCTGCACATCCTCAGACCTTATTCTCACCTCGCAGATCTATCGAGACGGTGGGGGCTGCTCAGCGAATCATAATAAATTATGCAAACGAGGCCTTCAGCTGACAATACGAACGCGACGGTATTGTTCGGGGCCTGCTCGTCTCATCTTGACCCGGCCCTGCCTGATGCGGCCCTGTCCTGTTCTCCTACTCTTCTTCTACTCGCCTGCCTGACCTGACAAGCCTGCGATGAAGATTAATGACCCCACCCTGACTGACAGCAGCGGGAATTGAAGGGCAAAGGAGGTCGTTTATCATCCGGTGACAGGTGCCATTCAGTCCCGCAGCCGGCCCGGCTACCGACCACATGCTTGTTCTCTTTTCTGTTTTGTTTCTCCTTTCCCTCTCCCCCCGCCTCGATCTCCTTCCTCAATGCGAGCTAAACTCAAGGCCTTAATAACTCACCCAGATTTAAAACTTGTTCTATGGAGCGAGCCTGACATGAAAATAAGAAAATCAATCCTGCATGTGTGCTGTACTGCTACTTGCTGACTCCAAGGCACTCAGCTTTAATTTGGATCGGGAAGCTAAGGGCCAGCGCAGGAAGACATTTACAAAGCATCATCCATTATAATTTACCAATAACGCCAACTTTGGGGATCATTACTGCCCGAGCATTAATGATTTTTTTTTTTTTCTGCAGAGTAGTTCCCTCTGGGTTCCACTCATAGCATGTGAGGAATGCTTCTTGGAAATGCACCCCATGCATATCAGCTCTACTTAAGCAGCCTCTACTTGTTCAGGATGTCTTGTGTCTTACTAGTAAAACTCTAAAGATGTTGCACCTGTTTTACACTGGAATTGATTGGCTTAGACCAGTGGTTCACAGCTGGTCTACTTGTGGTCTCAAGTGGTTTTGCTTTAGGTCACAGATTATACATTGGACATGAAGTATAGTCCTTACTGACTATAAAAATGCAATGTGGTTTAACCATTAAGTAAATAATAAGACACAATATAATAACTCAATATCAAGGCACTTTGCAGCAATTTAGCGAATCGGTAGCTACTTCATATGCATTAGCACTAGCATTGGTAGGTTTTTGTACAATCTGCTTACTGTTTGTGGGCTTGTAGGTCATACGAATTTGCACAAATTTTCCACCTCGTACGAATACGTACAAATCTTGAGCCACCAAACACTTCCATGTTTTCTCTATTTAAAGAAGTGTATATAAATAGTTACAAGAGTAAGTATGGTGGCACAAAATAAAACGTGGCGATTTTATAAACAGATAAAAAAGATAACTATAGTGTATGGAAGAAGAGCACTTTGAAGCACTTCGACCTCGGCGCAGTAATATCATCTGAATACTCTCCCTCTCACTTCTGTCAATACAATACAACCAAGAAATATTGATATATCTGTGCCGAGGAGTGCTCCTCCACCATACATTGTAGTTTTATATATATATATATGTATATATATATATAGATATATATATATTTTTTTTGAATTTGCAAAAATGCATAGAAAATCACCACCTCATAAAAATGTTCTGTTGTGAGATTGGAGTGCCTGGTAGTTACATATTCATTATAGTGTTTTTCTAATAATGAGTTATTCATTGGAAAATATAATTAAGTAAATACCTTTACTTGTATGAAATCTGATAAGACTCACTGAACTTGACATTTCACTGAGCAACACATCACATTTTATTTCGGTCAAGGTATCATTTGCATATCGGTAAAATTAGTTTTAGTTGTAACTAATCCAGTGTAGAGTTTCAATGTTTGATCTTGACACCGGCGATACTCTGATTTTATTTATCTGTAGTATCATTTAGACGTCTACAATATATTTCTCTCCAGGAGTCTTCTCCTGTAGCTTTATCTTCGGTATTCTGTCGCAGGCTAATCAATCTCTGCCACATTAGCACTGAGCTGGATTAATGAAGTCACTGCCGCATTCTATCATTTAGCGCCAACCAATAAAGCAAAGAGAGTGTGTCTTTACCTGTCCCACAATGCTCCAGCAATTCTGAATTATTTTATGCACAAGGTTTATTAGTTAATGGAGCTTAATAATTCATGAACGATTAATGGAATCGTACCCAGTAATTAGCATTGTGTTTGAGAAATATGGGTATGCATCTTCATTAAGTATCACAGATAGTCTTTTCATCTTAATTACGGCCCCTCGATGTCATTTTTTACTTTCTTATTAAGACTTTTTTTTGTTTCTAGATACACAAATGGCTAGCCCTGAGAAATGTGCTCATTACGGAGAACTCAGAATCCAAAGCGAAATGCTATTTGAAGGTGTAAGGAATGACTCTGGAGGACGCTCTGAAATGGGCTCTAGCTGCATGCTTGCAGCAGCACTTAACATGATTAAGAATCAAGGCGCAATTCGTATTTTTGGTCTAATATAAATAAATCGTATAATGAAGCCATAAAAGTGCCTCCATTATTTCAGCAGGGGCACGGGATTAATTATCAGCCAAAGCTCCATTGATTGAAGGATCCTGCCGTGGTATTTAGTGTAAACCTCCAGACTACATTAAAGAGTCTGCGGTCGTCATTGAGAAATGTGATCCTTTGCTCCCGGCAGGTATTTAAGTGAAAAGGAGGTTAAAGTTGGGATTGACTTGGCAAATGTTCAGTTTTGCTCTATTAAGTCTAATACTCAAAGCCACTTGAAATCATATGTTAGCTGAGGAATAATTAGTTTCTACACAGCAATGTAGTTACCGGTAGCAGCCCCTTACCGTAAAAATGCTGTAACTGCACCGTAGTACAGTGATGAAATCGGACCCTATGGAAATGGACAATAAACATATTCATGCATAACAATGTTGCGAAATCATAACGAGACCATGTTTTGTTGTTGTCAGTGATGGTGCTAATATACTCATCTAAAACCTGATCTTTATTATGTTTATGTTAGCTCAGATAGATCAAATAATTGGCAACACTACAATAACATAATGTTAGTTAACGCATTAAACGACATACACTAAAAATAGACAGTGTATTTTATACAGCATTGTTAATCTTTGCTAAATATGAACATATAGAACTTTAAATTGTAAATAATGATGTATTAACGTTTTGAAATTAATATTATCTGAGAATAAATGCTAAATAAATATTGCTCAAGGTAACTAAAACAGTTAATTATTGTAAATAAATGTTACCAAATATTCTCAACATATGCACATTTTGATCACTTCATGTTGAAATTAACATTAACTATAATTAATTAAGGAACTAACATGAATAAACAATGAACAATGCATTTATTACCGTATTTATGCTAGTTCTCATTGCATTAACCAATGTTAACAGGAACTTGTAACTTTTAATAATCCATAGAAATATTGTTTATTCTTAGTTTATGTTTACTGTTAATGTTTTAGTTTATATTTTTAACCAATGTAATGTTTCAGGAAATGTTGTTAACCAATGTTAACTAATTAACCTTATTGTAAAGGTTTCCTTAGGGGTGTATTATAGGTTAAATCAGGTAGAAATAGCTCTATTAATATCCTGGGCCCGCCCATACTTCCCTTGACGCTACATTCATTTCACAAGTTAGTCTGGCAATGCTGCCGTTTTAGAGCATTCCCCTTCCCAGAAGGTAGTAAGGTAGCTTGACCAGACTAAGCTCCTGTGAGCTTAATAGTCACAGAAGCCAGGCTATTTTATTAAGGGAACAATTGAAGATTACCTTTATTACATTGTTGTTTTAGTTTAATAGTAGCATTATCCATTTGGTTATAATTCTGAATTATATATTCATTTATATATATATATATATATATATAGTCAAAATGTCAGCGTTGAGTCAATGTTGCTGTGTGGGGATGTTCAAACTAATGATTTTGATGGCATTAGAGTTAATGTTTATAAGGTTGTTAGAAAATGCAAGTATTAAAAAAGTAATAAAAAGTGAACACATTTGGAGGAGAGTAAATATTTCCTGCAGCTGTTGTTTGGTGTGGCTAGCACAGTCAGTCACATCCACAGTCGACTCTCTCTTCTCCCCGCCGAGCCTCAAGGGCGCGTGTGTCATAATAGCCACATCGCTCCTTGCGCCGGGATTCATAGGCCCTCTTTTTCCAGTTGTATTATCTTAATTGTCCTGGCAAGTATGTTCGGCGGTTATATTACCAATTTATTGCCCCTCTTGCCACCCCATTAATCCAGCCGTTAAAATACTCTAACCATTGGGTCTGCATAAAGCTGTCCCTGTGTTGCCAGTGGCTGTGTAAATGCCATTGACTGTGTTGGAGAGTTATTTTTTCGCTTCTTGGCCTGGTTGATTCTCTGCTTTTGCACAATTAGAGCCATTACTCTAGGGCTGACATTTTATCTTCTTGTTGGTTCTGATCTTTTTATTGGCCACTGTCTTCCTGAGTGCCATTAGTCCCATAGGGCCAAACAATCTCAAACAAGATCTTCTATATTGTAGTTGTTTCATGAGTGCAGTGAAAGTAAATGAAGAGTTTTGCTTAAAGTTAGCATGAATGCCGTGCACAATAAATAAGTTTAAACAGGAGTTTAAATATTTAAATATAAATAAAGTTGTATATATTACTTATATAATGTGTACATAATATAAGTATGCATACTGTGTATATTTATTATGTATATAAATACACACATGCATGTACATATTTCATAAAAATAAGTTATGGTTATATATTCAATATGTTTATTTATAATATGAATTATATGAATATAAATATAGACATAAATATTTTCAAATTATATACTATATGTATGTGCATTTATATCAAATTCTAATTTTATTTGTCACATACACAGCCATACACAGTACAGTATGCAGTGAAATGCTTATACGACAGCCCTTGAAAAAAATAAAACAGTTTAACAAGAAATAAATAGTGGAATACACTATCAAGGGTAGGTGTAGTTAGTTATAGATAAAATAAGAAAATATGACAAAATATAAGGATTTTCAAAATATATTAAAAAAATATAAAAATTAGATCCTAAAATGGAAATGAATGGAAATATACATAAAAATATATTACGCAATTGAAAACATTTTTCGACAGCACTATAGTTTCTAAGTTGTTTTGTGTTTTTTTAAAATAAATAAACTGCCCATATATTTAGTTATGGCTTTAGACTTTTTTACATAAAGCATGTGCCTTTGAAATTTCAGTGTCTAGATAAAATATAGTTTGCTATTAATGCATCAATCAGCCAGAAGAAGCTAGCTGACAAGGCCCGGGTAAAATGTAAATGGATCAGTTCTCGGTGTGTGTGGCATTAATGGATGTGCGTTCATGGCTCATGTGCTTCAAAGTAAATGCTTGCAGTTATGTCACATGAAGAAATTAGCGCTGGTGCCGCCAGTGCCAGCTCTGTGGTGGAGCTCTATGTAATGCTAACAGGCTAACGGCATGGGGGGTGATGTCATATGTCAGAGGTTAAAGGTTTAACACTGATCCTGTTACAGACTTTGGCAGTGAGCCTTTATGTACCACATGTGATACTGATGACTAAGAGAGCGCTTGCTAAACGCCTGATCTCCCTCACCTGCTCCTACCAATAAATACTGATGAGTAACAGCCATGATATCATATTTGCTGACATTGTTACCTTTAAGAGGATAACACATCTTTTTTTTTTGTGCAGTGCAGTATTATTTAATTACTCTGTTCATGCAGTCTAGCCTCCAGAGAGATGGACAGACAGCCTCGAATTAACAAATACATGACACACAGGATGTGTGAATGAGGCTTCTTTGAAAATTTTAAATTTAAAATTAATTTATTACACCGCAGGTCTATTTATGAGATAGATAGATAGATAGATAGATAGATAGATAGATAGATAGATAGATAGCTAGATAGATAGATATTTTTAAATAAATCTACTTTTTGTACTTTTTTGTGTAAACAGATTTTTTTTATTGGAAGTACAAAAGAACATCATTCATTTGAAATATAAATATTTTAAAGATATCATGACTGTCACTTCCTAAATAACATTTCTCTCTTTCTTTACTGATGAATAAATAAATATTAAATTAATGAAAGAAAAACAGTAATAATAATTAGATTTGTTGAGCAGTATATCAGCATATAAGAATGATTTCTGAAGGATCATGTGACACTGAAGATCCAAATCAGTTATTTATTAATTAGTTATTTTAAATTAATCCAGCAGCTATTACATTAAATATAGAATTCTTGATACCATTGCAGCATTAGTGAGCATTATACAAAATAATTAAATATAAATAACATAAAATAAAGATATTTCTTATATATATATATATATATATATATATATATATATAAATAAAAACATTATTGTATGACATGTATGAACTTACAAAACATGTACCTCAAAAGTGCAATTAAAGGTGGATAATCTAAATGTAATATTGGCCATCATCTATTAAATAAAAAATATGTATATATATTTAATCTGAAATCCTGATGTTGAAAATGTTCTTGAACTATCCGTCTTTGAATCTGAATAAAAAGAAGAGCTGACCTGTTTAATATTAGACTTATTTTCTTCCATTTTCCACCTTCTATGTTTGTACAGATCCACCTTTTATGTTAATGTAACATTCATTAAATGTAATTGAATTGGAGAGCCAAGAAAAGTGGCATCACCTGCTCTTGAAAATCTAAAGGTCTGTGCGTTTGAGAGGTGCTGTGCTGATTGCCTGAAGACTGTCATGGCTGCATTGCCTTTCCAGTCTGTATGTGTGTGTGTGTGTGTGTGGAGAGAGTGTGTGCATGGTTTTATCTCCCCATTTTAGCTGCCTCTCATGGAAAGTCTCGCACACAATAATTGCCTGACCTTTACAGCAGTGGCATTGTCTCATTAAGGCTGATGGATAATGATAGCGCCTCTGCCGAACGTGAACCTCGCTGATAATGAAACAACAGAGCAGCCCCGCCGCTCCATCTGGGGTCGTCAGATCATCGGCAGTCAGGAGGCATGTTCCCCGTCCTCTTCTCTCATACAAGCCCTGCACAAAACACACACACACACACACATATGCATTCACAGCGCTCGCAGACAAACACTGCAGCTCGCGCTTTTATTCTCATCATTTCCCTCCATCCCAGAATCCAGTGCTGAAATGATCCATGGCGGGGTTATCAGAGGAGAGCGCAGTTGGCCGGAATGACTATGACTCCATTCACTGTGTTTGTGAGCTGAAGTAAAGAGACAGTGGACACTGTGCTGGAGGGGCCTGTGCTCTAGGGTTGCCCAGGGCAGATTGGAGGGTCATAAGGTCAGAAGTTTTAGCCCAGGGTGCTGCAAAACCAGCAGGGGGTGCTGACACTCTGGGAACCACGTTCAGCTCAACCCCACCTTCTTTTGCTCTTTCCCACTCTCTTACTCTTTCCCACTCTCATTCTTTCATCGTTCTCCTTGTTGTGTCTGTCCATGACGGTCTGTTTGTGCAATAAGAATAAAAACTGAGCTCTCATGAAGAGATGTGGAGAGACTAACATCGCTAGACACAGAACATTTTAAGCACATACTTAATTTTTTTTTAAAATGCATTTATGCATTTCATATTATTAATAATAAAATATATAATGAAAATATATTGTTTCCTCAAAAAATATGTACAAGAAATGCTGCTTTACAAATTGAAAGATTTTGTGAATTAAATTCAGAATGCGGTTTTGAGTTGAATTTAAGATAAAAGACACCAAAACAAAAATGCACTGTATGGATGTATAGAAGTAATTACAATATATTCACAATGCTGTTGATTTTAGTATATTAGCAAAGTGCACGCAACACTGTTTTTTTTCACAAATTATTTTATTTTATTTTAAATGATTGACATTATCATTAAAATATTTGAAATTATTTGATACAGAGCTGTATTATATAAAACATATAATAATCACTATTTCATTTATGTTCAGTTTTACTTCAGTTAACTGAATTTTTGTTAGTTTCTGTCCACTCTAAAAAAATAAAAAATTGCTGGGTTGTTTCAACTTTAGACCCAACCAATGGGTTACATTTTTAAAGTTGGATTAATCCATATTTATTTATATACATATTGTGTGTGTGTATTATGAAGCATGTCATATAATCAATTATTTTTCTGAGTAATATTTTGTTTACAATTTTACTTGCATAAATTGACCTTGTTTCTGTACTGTATATTGTTATTTCAGTTGTAATGAAAATGAAATAATGAAAGGATATTATTTTATGCACTTCTTATACACTATTATAGACTTCTTTGTTCTTTTTTGTCTTCAAAATTTTGCATTTTGTAAAATGTTATAAAGATAATTTATTTTATCCCAGGTGTTATGCATTTATATACAAGACCTGTAAATGGCAGTGTGTATAGTGAAAATGTATTTATAGTCAGTGTTATGTGTGTGAGAGTTTGCTGGGCCGTTTGAAAGGATGGCTGGAGTAGATGGGCTCTGTGATTCTGCTGAAGCCTCAGGGCCCCCACCTCAGGGACGGGTCAGAAGTTCAGCTCCCTCGTCTGCTGTTCACACAGGAACAGCAGGCCCATAACCACACACACACACACACACTGGAGCCAACACAGAAATATCATAAATGAAGCTCTTTAAATGGTCTCAGACACAGAGCCGTGAAAATAATAATAACTTGTTTTATTCAACCCCTCACAAAATCACAGACTAAAATTTTACTAAAAGGTTTAAATAAACAAACAAAAACAATTGATGAGAAAAAGACGTTGATTAACAATTTCAACAATAAATGTCTCATTTGCATCTATTTTAATTTCTCCAAAGGTATTTTAGGAGAATCAACTAAGACAAAGGATATTTGAAAAAAAAAAAGGAATAAAACATCATTAAATCTCCTAAAAGAGCAACCACTGAACAACAAAAATTTTCTTGTTTGCAAATATTCACATCAGTTCACGAGGGTGAAGTTTGAATCCACCGTTGACAAAAGCCTCTGCTCTGACTGGGTCGTTGGTCTTGTTTGCATTGCAGATTATTTCCAATTTTTTCGCCGTTTACCGCATGTTCATCATCGCAGCCCTGTCACTGTACTGTTTTTAAATACCTTCATCCCCCGGAGAAATAAATATAAAGCATGTCAAAACCAGTGTATATGTGTTTAGCTTCTCCAGAGATACATAAAAAGGAGGAAATGCCTTGAAACAGCCCTTTCAAACAGTTTCATTTGACTCAAACAAGGCACCCACAAAGTGCTTATGGCATAAGTGCTGTCAACAGCCGCAAACAAGCACCCCACTTTTATTTACTCACTGTTTAAGATCATAAAAGGAGGATTTAGATCGATAATCCCTGCTTGGTAATCTTCCATTTGATCATTGTGCCAGAAAGTGCCCTTGTTGGCCCTCAACGGCCACGGTTTCCTACGTAACAAAACAAATAAACATTCACTTACAACATTTGCGCTAGCGCTAATTAGCCGAGGGCCTGCCCGGTTTACCAAACTCTCCTGAAATCGCATTTTTATGAACAAGCTCATTTGTATCTTCACACACAAATGCATACAGAGACATTTCTCAAACGTAGCGAGGATTTGAAAGGCTTTCGATCATTCCCAGCCCCGCGCAGCAGCCATCTTGTGCTCAGGCGTGCCTCTCCCAAGGGCTGGAATGATCCCAGTGCTACAAGGCTCTCTTTCATAGGGCTGGTCGGCTAGAGAGGAGTACATCCCCTGTGACGGCAAGCTGGCTCCAGCCAGGCGCACAGAGGAGCGGGTGTCAGGCCTAAATGTATTTTTCAAACTCAGACGAGACACAAATGGCTTGGTTAGCTTCCCAGTCATTTTTCATAACACTTGTATGCATTGTTTTTGAAGCTTTACAATGTGATACAGACATAAATGAACACACAGAATAGATCCTGCGATACAATTACAGTTCTAAATTTCCTTCCTGTTAAAGGTCTGAACATGTCAATCGTACAGTTTTTTTTAAAGCTGAAATCCTATATGACAATAAGGCATTTAGAGATAATTACTGTAAATGACTGTAATAAAATGAAAGGTAAGAAATCCTCAATGGTCTCTCAAAGATTTTTACTTTGTAGAATCATACAAATAACCAAGTTATTTCAGGCAAAATTTACTATTTTCATATTATGTACTTAATAAAAAGTATACTTTTGGTATACTACACTGGTATAGTCTAATGTTGTACTTAACCCGATTAATCTCATTGATAGGTTTACAGTAGGAGTTTTACAAAAAAATCTTTACTTAATTTCCTTATGATTTTTGGCATAAAAAAAAAATCTATAATTTTGACCCATGCAATGTATTTTTGCATATTGCTACAAATAAACCCCAGCGACTTAAGACTGGTTTTGTGGTCCAGGGTCACAACTGCAACACTGACAGGAATACTGAGATAAAAGACAAAAAAGGGTTAAAAAAATAAGTACATACATAAAACAATTTTATTTCTTTAATTGTTAATTTTTGTAACATATATATATATATATATATATGTTACAGTATTTGTGTGCAGTATTTTGCCATTGTAACATTCCAGTGCAAACAGCTGCAAATGGATTTATCCTAAATGTTTACTTATTCTGACCACACTCAACAAAATTGAATATTTGGGAATTCATATGCTAATACTAGACACCTTAAAGATAATGTGTACCAAAAATCTTTATAATATCCTTATACTAATATTTAGTTTACTTTAGTATTTACTTTAGTACTTTGATGCATCCATCGACTTCTCATGGTGCAAACAGGAAATAAACTGCTCTGGTCATATGCAATTTGCACTAATCATGTGAATACACATGTTTAATTAACACACTTTATTATTATTATTATTATTATTATTATTTCCATATTTGCAGGAAGTGCTCTAAAACATTAGTCAGTAAGTTGGTAGAGCTTTATAAATAAAAACCTTTTTTGGTACCAAGGTCCAACTAAAGAATTACTGAAGTATATTTGATTGTGAAATGTGAAACAGTTTCAAGTATGCTTCAGGTACACTTGAAATATCTTGCATTTAAAAACTGATGTTCAGATTGCATACAATCCTCATCAATAGTGACATTAAAACACATTTTAAGCTTAATATTAAGAAACAAGTAAACTTTATAAATGAAGAAAAGTAGTATTAATAGTACCATATAAACTTTAATTCTAATTTTTAGTAAAAGTAAATCTTAAGTGATATGTGACCAAATATGTTAATTCATTTGAACTATTTTTAGTATGAAATAGATATTAAATAAATATATCTTTGAATCCTTAAAGAAAATATTTTGCGCATTTTTTCCACCATAAAAACAACCTTATGTTATATAGTTAAAAACTGCACATTAAGAAAATGATGCTGTATTTGCATTTTCTAATTAGCAAAATAAGTAATAAAAAACATGTAGTGTGAGTGGAAGTGAATCTGGGTTTAGATATGGTACACTAATTGCTGACCTGTGACAAATTATTCACGTGATATTAACAAGTTGTCTTTTTTCCCCTGGTGTGTATCCAAATATGTACTTGTGAAGATGGTATTTATGTATCCCGTCAAGTCTTTTTGATGCAATATCAAACTAAAACCAGTGCACTTCCAATTGATGCAGAAGATTTACATGGAGCATCTTAAGGCTCTGGACTCTCAGCGCCCGCTTGGATGTTGTGACCTGTAACTGTTTTTGCCAGTGAACATGAATCTTTTGTGCTGAAGTGCGTGTGGCCTCCGCAGCAATATGGCAAATGGTCTGAGCTCCTCTGTTCCTTAATCGTCCCTGCGAGCAAAAACTTTGCAATCGCTCATCCCTCTGCTAGCGCCATTTAACATCAGCTACCAGCTTTCACCTTGTATTCATTTGTGCACTGCTGAAGAGTCAAGGAAAGCTGCAATCTCCTACAAATGCTCCCTTTTGGAATTGCATAGCAGTGGCATCTAGCCAATGATAGATATGCATAATATTTCACAGGGAGACCCAGCAAATAGAATACCCTGCTGTGCTAAAGAAAACAATGTGTTTCTAAGCACTGAGATATAATCCATCACCGTGCCGTCAGAGAAGAGGAGGCGAAGGGGGAAAAAAAAAACACCTACCTGTTTTTCACATCAGAGGAAAAAAGAAAAATTGACAGAGCCTCGCTTCCAGAAATGTCTCTGTGCATTCATGCGTGACCCAAGGGGTCTTCTCAGACCCTAATCAAAGGATTGCTTTGCCTTCGGTACTAAGACGCAAGCTAATTCCAGCCATGGCAGTACAGAACCTTCATTTCAATCCGTCATCGTCCACTCAAACGTGAAGAGCAATGTTTTGTGGGATTAATTGCACTCTAATCTGGAGGTAAAGGAATCCAAGCTTGCTCTTCATAAAGTTTTATCACTGCATTCGTGCCATTCTTGGTTTGGAGAGGCTTGGATGCACTCAACCTGAACATGGGAGTGATGTGGGTGTCAAAATGCAATACATGCTGTAAATTAGATCCTTCATTTCATTCTTTTTTTACTCTTGAAACACTGTCAAATAAAAAAAAACATTGCACCAAAAACACCTCTGAAATGACACCAGCTCTGTCATTCACTGCTTTTTGAGGTGCTTCATTGTATGGCCCATCAGCTTTTCGGCCCCATATCTTTCCGAGTTGCCCTTGAGTGCCATTAAAAGCTCTGGCGTGGAGAGCAGTGGTGCTGGGGGCCGGGGGAGCAGAGCACGGGTCTGCCAGCAGCTTTGGCCCGTGGCCGAATCTCCGACAGAGGCCTGATGGATGTGGTTGAAGGACTGAGGCATGAGTGTGGGTTTACTGGCCCCACTGGGGGATAGACAGGTGTTTTGTGAGGACGAAGCCAGGCCGTCGGATCCCTGGATCTGAGGTGATGTGTGTGCCATCGCTGGATTTGGGCCCTGTCTCCCAGGCCAAGCTTGTTCCCTGGAAGGAAACCATTCATTATGTGTCCGGGGACAGCCAGAGGACCTCACGTTCACACAGGCACAGTCTGATACCTACATTATGCAAAGTGACTCTCGCACCACTTTGACCTAAGGGAATGGCAAATGACATCAAAGTCATTACTAATGATAACAAATCTATTAATGTTGAATGATAGCCTCATTAAATGGTTCAAATATAAGTCCTAGCTTATGTGTTAATGATATGTTAATGATTCTGCCAATTATTAGAGCTTAATGGCACCTGCGGAAATAACATTACCGGGCGGAATCAAACTTCTAGCACGCTTCTCTGGCATAGTGTAAGACCTCTGCCGTGAAAGCACTCAAGACCAAGCCCTAGGATGTCAGGGGACTCATTACCTGTTAACGTTGAAGGAGGAGATGTTATCACACTTACTGCATGTTCGCAGGAAATTGCTTGCATTATATCCTATGGGGGAACATCGCTTTGCCGTTCTGTACTGAAATCCCTTTCTACAAAACCCGTTTCTTCTTTTCTTTCTAATCGATTATTAAGCTCCAAACGAAGATCCAAAACCCTTCCGAGACACTATCCAAGACCTTTGGAATGACAAAACATGTTGAAGGAGTAGTTCACCCAAATATGAAAATTCGGTCATGATTTACTCATGACATTCCATGTGTTATTTTCTTTCTTCTGTGAAACACTAAAGCTGTTAAACAGAGTGTCAGGGCTTCTGTTTTCCATTCAACAAAACCGAGTGATGATTTATATCACCAAGCTCTAAAAAAGACAACAAAGCATTTGCATAAATATCATGAAAGTACAGCTAGTAAGCTATATTGTAAGCATTCTGAAGCCATCGAAAATCTGGCACATAATCACATTAGTTAGCAAAATCTAATTTGGCTTCTTGCTTTTAATTTATCCAACATGTGACACTCTTGAACCAATGGAGTTTAGTGTAAATGACATCAATCCTGTTCGCAAAGTGTTCATAGGTTTTTTTAAAAGTTCAGTTTGAGCAAAAAAGATGATCAGGGACCATGTCCATACTGAATGCGATGACACAAAATTCCAGTGATAGCAATTTGGGCAAATATCAATCCAATATTACAGCCAATAAGAAGCATGTGTGGGCAGGTTCTCATCAAAAGCACAATGCACTTGCACTGAAATGTTTATAATCTAAAACATAATTATAAAAGCTTTTAACATCATTAAATCTACATACTAAGTGACTGATAACATCTTTGTCAGAATAACACTTGTTGGATTCACAGTAACATCTTTTAAACTTGACTTTTAAGGGACATCTTTGCTTTAATTTATTTTTTTAAGATCTGAAGTGCTATATGTACAGATCAAACTATCTGTTGTTGCTTTCAGCATTGCCATCAGATCACACAAACTCACATTAGACAAATTTAGTTTTAAATACCGCACATAATCACCTGAGATTATCTACTGTCTTATAGTTTGTTGTTCCAGCCACAACGTTGCAGAAATAGAAAGCAATTCTAAATTAGGAAATTTGCTTGTTGTCGTCATGGCTAGTTAGGACATAGATTAACCTAGAAAATATATCTTTTATCGCATGTTACGGCGTTGCGTTGTGCGTAGTTAGGACACGTTGCAGCAACTTAAACTTAAATCAAAACAGCAATTTGGTCTGTTGTCCTTTTTTGCAATATGAAGTAGCCTCTATTCTGCGGTGAGGAAATTTTAAGTATTAAGTATTTCAACCATGCAGATGTTAGTCATCATCCATTTAGACTCTCTCAGACGTATTCTCACAGTTGCTGGGAACGTCTCCTCTGTTCAGCTATTATGACCCTTGTGTAGCCTTTTGGGAAGGCTGGGGTAGGGGTCAGGCCTACAGAAGGTCACTGGAGGTGTACTGGTCTCTCTCTCACCCCTTCATCGGAACTCCACCTGTCAACTGCACAACCATGGCAAAGCACACATCACATCAGCCTGTACATTCCAGACCTCCTCTCTTTCTGACCCCGCTGACCTTGTTTGAGATGGAACCTCTGAAAGCATGCAGCCGTGAAGCATCACAGAGCAGAGTGTATGTATGTATGGAGAGCATGCAGGGATGGGTAAGCATAATGGCAGATGAGACTCGATGCTCTGGGACTGCTTTGATTTTATTGGGCTTGAAAAAAAAAGCAGACTTGACAGTGACAATTCCAACAGTGAGAAGGATGCCACGGAAATCACAGTATCCCTCAGAGATCACATCGAGACATGTCAAAATGAGCTATTATTCTCAGTATTGGACGTTTTGCACCACCAGTCCCTGATGCAATGACATAAACCACAAGGGTGCATCTACAAAACTAAACAGAGATTCAAACTGATGGGAAGATTTGAAGCTTAGGCGGATGGAAATGACAAAGAATCTTCCATACTGATGGTGGAACGCCGGCTGCTTCCTCCATAAGGTGGTATGCAGACTCTCTAGACCGGTGCCAGCTGTGTGATCATACACTGATGTCTTGGCAGAAGTGGCTTCCACATTTCTCTCTTCAACCCCCTACCCAATTCCCCCATAACCCCCTCTCGTCCAGAACCACAGTGAAATCACTCCAAATGTGCCATGACAATCTGACAGGACAAGCATTGCGGGTCCGTTCCATCTGCTTCCAATTTAATTTTGTGGAGGGGGAAGCTGTTAGATGAACAGGGAGTTTTAGTGGGTGTCAGGCCTGTTAGATGAAAGTTGGATGGGTTATTTTCAAATGGGCCGCCTCACCATCTCCACAAGTGTGTCGGCAGTTGCCCAAATCTTGGAACTCACCGCTATGATCATTCCCTGATCAAAGACCTGCAGCCAAGCAGACAATGGCTGAGCTTATTTAGACCATTATATGAAAGGACTGCATCAGCCTGAACTGGTTGATGGTTTGGAGGTAGTGACGGTAAGTGGGGTAAGAGGTAACATCTTACTGTAGTTTAGCCTTGTCAGAGGATAAGAAAAAGAGAACCATTACTAA
Source organism: Enteromius unitaeniatus (assembly GCA_032359435.1). Classification (NCBI taxonomy): domain Eukaryota; kingdom Metazoa; phylum Chordata; class Actinopteri; order Cypriniformes; family Cyprinidae; genus Enteromius; species Enteromius unitaeniatus. The sequence goes on along the minus strand of JAUMHI010000054.1, from coordinate 577,347 downwards.
TTTAGGTCTGCAAAAAGCAATTTTCCTAATTATGTGATGAAGGAAGTCAAAGGTCTGGAGAACGTCAGACTGCTAGCAGTCAGAAAACCATTTAAAATGGTTTACTGGGAGTTGGCTGGTTGTCTTCCTTTCCCAGGGAGCTTAATTAAAGTAAAGTGTGACTGTTTGGCTAAATATCGTACAGCAAGGTTTTAATGTTACAGTAATGGCTGATTAAGAGGAAGTTTAAATGCTGACCACATGAAGGGATTTCACTGATCCACTGCAAACCCATATTTGTAAACTGTAAATATGTAAACTGCTTTAGGAGTAGTTTGGCAGTTTGCTGTTTTCTTTAACATCAGTTGGAAGTCTATATGTACTTTAACTTATTCATCCCTATAGGGTACATATTTGTTACATATTAAGATATTAATTATTAGGCCAGTATATGAATGGTATAGGTGTTCTATGTTGGACCTAGTCTCAGCCTCGAGAGTTTTACGCACTGGTCTGTTATTGCTGCGACATTTACAAGCCCGGAAACATGATGCTGAACTTAATTAACTGTGATTGGTTGTTTGACATGTCCGTCAAACAGCCTCATGGGCAGGCCTTGGCCAATAAAAGCTACCATGGATTCCAGACCTTCAGCAGTCAGTCTGGTTAAGTGAGACTATGTTTGACCATACTTGGGGGTACTTCAGATTGGGCTGACATGGCACCCATGAACAAACCCATATCAGTGGCCCCACCATGAAATGTTAGCTCTTATCTGCTGTGTGAGCATCTCTGAAAATTGCTCCAGCTTCTTTCAGAGGGAAAGGAATGTATCTACCCAATACAGATGGTATGAATGGGGGTGGGGGAAGTTTTTAGAGAAGCTTGCGCCAGTCTCAGGCACCATCCATCACCCTTTCCTTGTTTTTCTTCTTCCTCCCTTCCAGCTTTCCGTCTGTCTCAGTCCAGCTTTATGCACTTTTCACTAGGCGCGATTGGTGAAGGAAGCATTTGAGATACTACGGGAAGAAATTAGTCCATGTTGGTTCTCATTTATGAGCCATGGAACTGGCAAGTGCCGGACAGAAGACAGCTTGTTGTCTTACTCTGTCTTCCTACTTTGGTCGTCTAGCACGTCCATTTTCATCAAGGGTTATCAGGTCAATAAAATCCCTGACCTTGCCCAATCATAAAACAGTCACAGCAGCAGAGCGGCGATTGATTGAGTTCATAACTCGATTTGTGGTGTATTGAGTGAGAACAGTAAAAATCAAGATATGTAATATATTGGAAAATAAATCTAATGTTGGCATACAATTCTAGAAAATCCAAATGTAAAACAATGTTTAATGGCCACAATTTTTAGATTTCAATCAACTGCTTTTTTTTTTTTACCTTTGGGATTATTTCATGACTACAGACTTTGTGGATGATGCTTTGAGAAGAAAAAGCAATACACTTTGATAGTGGTTTTCTGTGAAATTGCACTAAGCACTCAGTCTTGGCAGTGGCCATATGGTTGTAATGTAAGCCTGAATAAGTGGGGACTTAGCTAGTCCAAGTCTCAGCTACTCGAATGACTAGCTCAACTTATTCAATTTGTGGAGGTCAAAAGTTGATAGCACTGTTTCTCCTTGCTAATGGGAGAGTTCTTCTTTTAGCTTTGAAAAGGCTTAACTTCATATCGCTGGTTCATTAAACAGATCCTAGCTAATCAAATAAGCCACCACTTAGCGGAAACACAAAAGCAGAGAATGTGGCGAAGGCATAGCTTGGCATTAGTGAGCTCAATTTGACACTTTAATGACAAAATTTTATGAACAGGCATTCCAAGTCCCTAAGGATGTCTATAATTAGACCCACTCACATTTTCTAATTACTCTTACAGGTCTCAAAGTCATCACAACAAATATGTGAACAAGCTACAACGTGTCACTATCGAGGACTTGTTATGTTCATCCTTTCAGTGCCTGTTCAAGACGTCTTTATGGATTTTTTTAAATTGCAAAATATATTGATATATACTAATTGAATATTGATAATTGTACTTACTGTAATGCATTATCGACATATATTTCCCATTATTCAATAGCGTCCTAAAAATGACCTTGTGGATGAAGTACATGTCAAGAGAATGCTTTGGGAAGCAGGTGATGGCGATGGTGATGGTTCATACCCAGTATCTCAGCATCCATATGCCCTTCTGGAAGCCTGGCTGTCCAGGCAGATGGTATGGACCAGGAATTCGTTTCTGGTGTTTAATTATGCTCATAATCAGGGGAAATAAAGATCAATTAAAACAAAAGAGAAATTAATGAAACGAGAGAGCCATAAGCATTGCACAGTTGTCTGGGCAGTCTTGAAATTTAACAGCACAACATGCTGCTTCAGTTCTGGTGTAAATTCTCATTCTGTGCAAGGATGAGCTGCAAAAGTTGTTACAGTGCTACATTTACAATGGCCTTATGCACAAATTGTATGTTATACTCTGTATAATTTTTTGTTACATTGTTCCAATTGACTGGGCATTCATTCTTGATATGAATTCAACAAGGAATTAATGCAATTGCTGTTCAGTGCATTTGGAAATACAAACATTACCTTTCTTATGACTTCATGTTTTGATCTGGATATTTGCCACACTTACAGGTTGCAACAGACCTTGTCAGTTAACCCAGCGATACGATCAGCAAACAAGAATGTCAAGTGATGTATGATGCATGTTCTGATGGAGTGCTTGCAGAATGACATCATTCCAAAGTATAATTCTTGGGAAAAGGAGGAGGGGTTGGGGTTACAGTGAATGGTAGTTAAAGGTGTCATCACTGTGCCATTAGCAGAACTATAAAAATCACAATTGTTCTCAAGTTTCTTTTTCACATTACGACAAAATCAGAAAATGTTTAATAATTATGATAATTACACATTAAGTGTGTGCAGAAAAACATTGAACATGCCATGCGAACACCTATCTAGCTGTCCTTTTCTTCACCGCTTGTCTTTTGGATGCCTGGCACGGGTTCAGCTGCCCTCTCCCAAGCTGTGTTTGTCACACGGTAGGGCCGTGCCCACCACCTGAGCCAGGGAGACTGTCAGAGGGTTGTGAGCACTTGGGCCCTGGCACACAGATGCCACCAGAACGACTGCTACCTCGTCAGTTATAAATAAACCCCGGGCCATGCTGTGCCAGCCCTCATCTATCTGAACAGAGGTATCAAGAAACAAGGAAAGAAGACAGATTGAGGAGAAGTTTTATTGTTTAACCCAGATCACAAAAAACACCCTTTGACTTTATTCCATAGTGAAATAAATCCAATCAGATGGTTTCACCTATATACTGGCACTGTAGGAGTGAAGGCAAGAAAAGAACATAGTAGATTATAAAAGTAAATACCATATGCTTGGCAGGCCATTTTTTTAATTACATTAGCATAATTCCACCTTTACTAGACTAATGCAATTTTCACAGTGAACATTTAAAAGGATTGCAGATAACCACAGATCATTAAACAGATGAGGTGTTGAAGCTGCACATGGAGTTTTATTTGTACTGCTGTACTGGCTGCGATAAATTGAAAACAAATTAAAAGAATAGTTTACCCCCCAAAAAATAATTCTGTCATTATACGTACACTCACCCTCATTTCATTCATTGGCACTGTTATGTTTTTTTTTTTTACAATAAACACAAAAACATATATTTTTAATGATCTTTCAAGATTCAATATGATTGGTCATGTGATTTCTGAGGACTAAGGGCCCTATCATACACCAGGTGCAATGCAGTTGTGCTTTTTGCTAGTTTTAGCCCAAAGCAGTTATCATTTTCACGTCCTGCATGATTTGTATACTCTTAGGCATGCTGGCCTAAAAATGAGGTGTGTTCAGCCACTTTGTACTAGGCACATTGCTATTTTGAGGCAACAAAAAAGACTGCACCATTGACCAACAAAAGCCAATGGAGCAGTAATTGTCTTTGCTATTTAAAAAGGGTTAGTGAGGTCCACAATGCATGTATACTCTGCTTATTACACACAGGGAGACACAGCAGAACAAAAATATGCAAAATATAAAAAAATTAAGGATTACAACGTGAAAGATTATTAGTGTGTAGGCTACATAATAGTTAGTCATTTCATGTATCAGAATTTGTTATCAGAACAGTTTGCTAGCACATGAGCAGCTCCCCCGTTGAAAAAAACCCCCAACATATGCTGGTATAGGTTTTGAAGCATGAATGCTGGTTTGAGCTGATTTAAGATGGTCATGTGGTGGTACTAAGGTGGACCAATGGTCACCTTGATTTTGCCAAGTAAGATGTGATCTTGGATCAACATTACTGTCTAAAAATATATACTTATCCCAATTTCTACCCGTAAACTAGTAAAAAGGTATTTCCTGAAAAATGATCCCTCAAATCTGATTGTTTGATTGGAATGTTGTTCTAGGATCAACAGGACAGTTGGAGAACTTGGAGAAATCATGCTCAATCTGGTGCCCCCCCCCCCATTACTTATTAATTACAAAAGCAATACTTACTGTAAAAGAATAGGGACAACCCTTATAAGCCCCATTCGAAGAGTAAAGTACATACCACAACTATAACGATAAAGGCACAGAAAAATGATATTGTTGGAATAATTTTTAGAACAATTTATTTTTCTGCTGACGAACAATACATTGAGAGCCAATCAGAAACCATCCAGTTGTTACTAGCTCATGAATTTAAAGTGGCAGACGTGTATGCACTTAGAATAAACAGACAACATGAATTGCTGGTGTGGATGCTAATATTGTTATCTTTATAGTTATTGGTGTAAACAGAGCTTTAGACCTTGCACCAGACAAGCAGACCATTTTTCCCGTCATAGAACTTGTGGACTTAGACATGTCGCCTAAGAGTGTTTCATGTTAGCAAGATGCTAGAATGAAACAGATGTACAACAACATACCTCCTTGCAGTCACATGTTTTCAGAAGCATCATTAGAGCATATGTACTACTTTATGGTACTTCTACGCTGTCTTTGTCATTGTTTTATGTTATCTTTGTCATTATCTGTCTTTGCCATTCCATCATTTGTTTATCAAAATCGTATATATATATATATATATATATATATATTTCTTTTTTTTTGGTTGAACAATGCCACTGTGTGAGTTCAGTACGGTGGACATGCACTCGCTAATGTCAAGCTAAACATGCCGTGATGAATGATTCAATGATATTGTCTGAGACAACAGTCTGCTAATCGTTCAAATGTTCTCCATGGCTACCAATTTCAAACACTTAAACAAAGGAACTGCAATAGAAGTATTTTCTTTTCACAAACCCGTGCTCCTGATCTCAGTCGCTTTGTCCATAATAAACAGTAAATGCAGCACGTCAACCCTCTGAAATCCCGCGGCCTTGGCTCGTCTTTACAAACTGTCTGTTTTACTAAATAAAGCTTACAGCTGTAGTCTCGCTTCTCCCTCGGTATAAAAGTGGGTTTACATTATGGCTTTCGGCCCCTCTGATGTGCCTCGGAGGACTCGCTTGCACTGCACTAAAACTCTGCACACACTGTCAGGCCTATCCACTGCTCCGCCTAAATAATTCATTCATGCATCACTGCTCCTCAGACACTGTTTTTCAAATGGCGTAATGAGAAAAGCTGTAAAAGGGATGATGGTGAAAAAAGGCGGTTTAAGAAGCTGAAAGACAAGCTGGCCCACGCAGTCTTTCCCATAGACTTAAGTGCTAAAAAAACAAGCGACTTCAAAAGGCTGACCTGCATTCCTCTGCGCAATTAGATATTTCTAATGTTACTTGTAAGGTGCGATGTTCAGTCGACCTTGCTGCGGAGAACAAAAGGCAAAGCAAAGGGGGACAAGAAGGCTCTCCTTGATTATCGATGTTTAAAGGTGAAAACACAAGGCTGTGCAGGGATAAATTATTTGGATGGAAGGAGCTGGCACGAGTTCAGAGGGCTTTTTTTAAAGTAAACCAGATTGATTCTGGAGGACTGCGATTGGTTTATTTTCCTAGTCCCCGTGGTCTTTACACTAGGCCCACTTGTAATTGTTCTCGTGTTTCAGCTAATTCTCCATTTCCAGGGAGGAGATTGGAAAATTTTTTTTTTTTTAATTTTTATGAAATCCTATGCTTCCTTTTTGACAAGGATTCATTTTGACAAACATAACCACTATTTTTTGTCACTCAGGATATTTTACCATGCATTATTTTGGAAAGTGGTTGTCTCTCAAACACATTAAAATGCACAAATTCATCAGGTTTTTGGGTATCTGATCCTATTTTACCTAATGCTCTCTCTCTTTCCCTCTCTAGAAACGGAAAGAGAATACGATTTTTGAGAAAATTGTTAAGAAAATGATTTTCACAGTGAATTCATTGGGTTCAGATTATAGTGTGGAATAAAAGAAAAAACGATCAAGGGTGTGAGTATTTCTAATTCATGCGAGACATGCTTTGAAATGAAGCCAAGGGGAACGGTACTAGAATGTCACAAAACTTTAAAGATCGACTATCTTTGGTTTCCTTTGTTCATCTCTGCTTAGCAAATGCCTGAACATGAAACCCAATGAGCCGTAGGAGCAGGTCTGTCACTTTGAGAGCCAAACCTTTGATGACAATTGTTGTAGACATGATGTAATAAGCATATTAGAAGGACAGTTTTTGTATAATAGATGGTATAAGGCTTTCAACTGCAAAACACTTGGCGTTACTTGAAAGGACTCCAGCAATTAACACATTTGTTGAACTTCCCATGCTGATGCAATGTTACAGCATACAGGCCTTAGAATATTGTGTTGCCAATGACCCCACTACATTTCCACGGTGTCTACTTTAATGTGTGTAATTGACTCTTATTAAAATTTAATCACTGGCACATATGCTATGCAAATGCCAGTTTGGACACATAATGGCATAATAATAACATTTAAAGTTAGCATTCTCTCACATGCACACTTTGCGTTTCCCGGTTTACCCAATGATGTTCTTTGTAGGGGGATGTTGGAAAGCATTTATTGCCACTGACTGTTAGATTGTAATCTATGTCAGATGTCTGGACTGCTTTTGTGTTGTAAGTAATATGTGTGATCATCAGCGTGCCAGAAGGTTCCAATCTGCACTGTGCCTCATGTGAAGAGGTTGGAGTAGTCGAACCCTCACATCTCCATCCTCAGTCTGGGGTAACACCGCCTTTAAAGAGCTCTCCAACTGTCCTTAAGCTAACGGCCTTTAGATTGGTTCAAGCCCTGCATCCAGCTAATTTCATCATTACAGACTGCGTTTGGTTTGGCCGAGAGAAAATGCATGTTACGACTGAGCTGACCATGTGCAGGACACTCACTGTACTACGCTAAATTATTCTACTGGATGCTATTCTGCATATTTTAATGTCATTTATAGTATCATACTCTGCATTGTTTTTCTCCCATTGCGAAAAAATAAGATGCTTTAAAAGTTTTAATTATTTCAAAAAAAAAATCTGAGGCTGAAACAATTAAATAATAATAATAGTAAAGTTACATTTGTATGTGTTTAAAAAAAAAAAGAAAAAGAAAGTTGAATGAATGATGTCAGATACTTTAGTGCAGCTGTGTACAATGCTGGTTTCCTGGAGCAGTCAGATTAGTGGTCGTTATACAAAACTATTTGAATAAATACCGGGTTTAACCAATCAGAGTCAAGTATTTCAAGAAAATCTTGTAATAAATTGTGGTACTGGATGAATGTTCATATGCCACCGTATTTGCATGGTACTCCAACTAGTTCATCTCTAGTAGAATTACCATAAATGGCCATAAAATCATTGGGTCCCACTTATATTATGTTGCCTTAACTACTATGTCATTACATTTTAATTAATATTTTGATACAATGCACATATTGTGTACATACATGTTTTTACATTACAGAAATAAAGGTACAAAAGGTGTCACTGGGGTGGTACCTTTTCAAAACTTTTGTACTTATTATGTTCAAATATGTACACTTTAAGTACTAATATGTACCTTTAAAGTATCAACATTAATTTCTGTAGTTATATATCTAATTCGACTGTTGCCCCATCCCTTACACCTTAACCAGTCCTTAAACCTGTCCCAAACCTTCCCATATCCTAACCACCTCAATAGCACTAGAAGCGTTCAGCGATTCATCATTACAATTTAAGTACATAGTAGTTAAGGCCACTTAATATAAAGTGGGATCCATTTTTATTTTAATATTTCATTTCATTATTTATTGTCTGCTATGGTTTTTCATTTGCACTCCAACATAGCTTCATTCAACCCACATGTGAAGGAAGGCCTTGACATGTCCATGAACGTGTCTTATTGAAATGCATATTAAATGCAGCTTTATACAGTGTGACATAGAGACAGAGACATTTTGGATGGTTGAAATTAGCATCTCTGCGCTATAACCCACAGAGCTAATCCCTCGGGGAGTGTGGGCGTCAGGAGACACAGACAAGAGCGTACACACTAAGAGAGGATTACACATGTTAACGCTCATTACGTGCTGTTTTGGCAGTTTTTAGCATATGAACAAGGAGATGAGAAAGCTGGTGGTGAGGTCATTTCAATCATGCTAGGATTTCCAGTACAGTCTTTTCTTTAATCTTCCAGAGATTTTTTGCCTTTTAAAAACTGAAAGCGATTTCAGATGTCTTGCTAACTTCATCCATTGTGCTAATTTCGCCCTGTCTTAATGACCTTGCTTTCTAAATAAGCCCAAATTCAGCGAGAATGAACACAAAACAACTGACAGCAAGAGAGCATTTCTGATTGGTTAGTTTTCTGTTTACAGGCTGTCACATTCTGCTTTTGAGGCGTGTATGAATTATCAAGACAAGCACAGATGAACAGCACAACAGTGTCAAAATTACTGGTGGGGAAACTGGATTTCGACTTAACTTCCTGAGTTGGAGGAGCAATAAAAAAAAAGAAAGAATAGAAGATTTTAAGAAGATTTTTGTGTACTGCTGATGGAGAATGCTGATAATGGTTGTAGAAAATAATGATGTAAACAAAGCTACTTCCCATCATTCTCTGATACAGCAAAAGAATGTTAAAATACACAGACTAAACATAAATTAAACTTGAACCCCTGGTGTTATTGCTCAGTGTCAAGATGCACACCTGTAGTGTTTTTTGCTTAAATATCTTAAGTTAACTAAGTCCTAGTACTGGCTTAAGCTTGTGAAACCAGGCCCTAATGTTTATGTTTGCTTCCTTACTATATAGGGAAAACAGTATAGGAAAAGATTATGTTTAAATTTATATTAGCTATTCGTAAAACTGTGGGTGACCTACTACCTCTGGCGAGATTGTGAAGTGTGCATTTGATGGACACGTTACCCCACTAGGCCACAGGAGAGGATTAGTAGCAACACAGCTGACATACAGTAGTAGTACATATTTGCTGATTCAAAATAATCTACTCACAATGACTTTTCACACTTGAAATAGTTAACAATGCAGCTTACGTCATATGTCGAGTCAAAGGTCAGCCAAGAAGCAAGAACTCTGCGCTCTCTGGGACATGCACATAGCTGCAAATTATTGAGAATTTAGTTGACACGTTGATACAAAGTTACTTATAGTTAGTAAAATGTGGTCTATTAAAAAAGTCTATTATTATTATTATTTTTTTTTTTCCTAAAGGGGCATGTAAGTTGCTAAATCTACCCATCAAGCATGTCAGTTTAACTTAAGACACAACGTCAACCAGATGTTGTATTTTGGTTGAGAATGAAAATCGTTCAACGTCAGTATTTGACGGCAATTTGATGTTGTCGAAATGTTGGATTTTGGTTACACAACCTAAGCTGACGTCGATTTTGGACATCAAATAACATTGATATTAGACATTGAATTGACATTGGGTTTTTAATCACTCAATGTCGCAGCAAAAATTTTACGTATCAAAGTGAAATATTAAAATGTAAAGTATCAAAGTCTTATGATATTGTGTGGTGACAGAAACACTACTGTTTCTCAAACCCCGGGTTAATGTTCTTATTTGCATATTTGCGTTTTCAGTGTAATTAACTGGTTAAACGAAGCACCCAGCATATTTACATAATGACTCTAGCATTGCACATCATAATGTTATGGCTGAATGTACAGCACTATTGAATTTTACAGGATGAATTCGGACAATAAAAGTAAAAATTCAGTCAAATTAATTTGTTTGCTGCAATGATTGTTTACAAAACACACTGTCTTTCTGTGACTGTCCAAAGCATGTGAATATGAGGTACAATATTGGTTGACAGGTGCTTAGCATTTAGCCTGTAGCATCCTAGCACTGCATTTTTTTCACAATGTGCAAATTTGGCAAAGCAGTTCTAACTCTGCCACTAAGTTAAAAAACACGGTGAAGTGCAGCATGAAAAGCCCTAGAGAGTATGTGATTTTGGACGCAGCCAGATTGCCAGACACATCCATTATAAGCAAGATATCTATCAGAAATACAGTAGTAGGGCATATGTATACATGGTATTTAAAAAAAAAACACTTGTAACAGCTTAAATTAGGATGCTTCTGCTTCAACATATGCTTGATTTTACTATACAATTGAGCTCTGGTAGATGCACCTCGATCTTTGGCGTTTTCGTCCTGCTTGACCTAGTAAACAACAGTGGAGGAGCCTTCATGTAAAAAGCTCCCTAAATTTGCATGCTGCCCCATGTGTGTTTTCTGTATGGGGCTGTTTATTCGCTGAAGGTCAGGCTTTTGTGGAGAAAAACTTCTTGCCCGATGAGATAAGAAAGCAAATTGCAGATCTATCATTTCTGCGCGTCTCTCTCGCTGTCTCTCTGCTCCTGTGCGGTGTTGACTAGCAGGGACTCTCGTGTGAAATCAGCGGAATAGCAGCTGCTTGGCTTGATTTATGACTCACTCTGGGCTCGGCCTTATCAGGTGCACACAAGCCCCTCTTTCTGATGCAGCTTGTGTCTGAATGACAATAGAGGACCAGCAGCATTATACTTCAGATTTTCCCCCAGCTTTCTGGACACCGCAGATTACATCTAGTTTATTGATTTACGGCGGCCATCTTGAGTCGCACACAAACCCGAGTAGCTCTGTGCCATTGTGGTGATAGACTCGTTTTAACTTGGCAAACAGCGTTTTTATGTGAACTTGCTCTAAACAATAAAGGCAACATTTGCAAGGGCATTCTCGCTATAGTTATAAGCTCTTGTAAAGAACGGCCGTGGGTGGCTGTTTTCGAGACAGAAGGTTGGAAATTTGAGCGATAAAACGGCAGTCTCGGTACCATCCCGTGAGACGAAACGTTAATGTTTGATGATGGAAGGGGGAAAAGAGAGAGGAAAAAAAAAATAAAAGTGAAATCTGGGGCAAAGAGGTTTATTCTAAAAGCTCTGAAGGGGGAAGCAGTGCTCCACATTACTAAAGTGTTTCTTCCACTTTTTCCCCCTATCCTCTCTGTAATTGAATCATTGCCATCTGTATCTCTAGAGATAAGATATGTTATTTGGGAAAATTATTTAAATTTAAGAAATGTGTTAGCTGATGTAATTAAGTTGAAATTACCACAGCTGCACTTCTTTGTTGGAAGTGTAATTATGTAATCTAACACATTAAATGATGGAAATGAGCATCACTCTGGTGGACTTAAACATCGAACGCCTTTTGCACCCAGCTGAAGAGTGAATCTGCTTCTGTTCCAAAGAGCGAATGGAGATGACTGGAGCAATTATGTAGCTATTAGAGAAAAACTGTAAAAAAATGGTATGGCATGGTGCTAGCAGTGCAAGGATCGTGGGTTTGATTCTAAGTAAACACAGGCATACCAGTGGAGGTGAGACAGTGCCCCTTTCTAGGTCTTTTTAGTAATAAATTAAATCCAGTTCTGATTGATTGAATCTATGTATTAATATTTGGCATATTTTTTGTGTGTATAGAATTAACACTATATGTCCCACAACACTTTTGAGTTTTGCAATTGTGTTCAGTTTATGTTTATTAATTTAATATAATATAATATTCAATGTAACCTTTTTATGGGACTATTAACAAGAAGTTTGGCTATTTAAAAAATTAATGGTCACCTTCTTATCTGGCTATTATTTATAAAATCTTCTGTAAACACTTCAGCTGTCATTACAGAATCAAAGTTATGATTTAGGAAATTTTGTAATTTCTTAATTTCCACAAGTTTGGCCTATTTATGTCAATATGCAGACTAATTATGATCAAGTTTTGGGTTTTACTTATTTTATTTTATTTTTTTTATTATTTACTTTTACTTTTTTTATTTTACTTTCTAATTAGTTTATTTGTTTAGGATTCTTACAAAATAGAATAGAATAGAATAGAATAGAAAGTCCTTTGCTGAATTAGAACATTTATTAGTTTCGAAATATTAAGCACTACTGATAAAAATTATAGAAAGATGTCTGAAGGATCATGTAACCTTGAATACAAGATTGCTGTTTGGTAAAGAATCATCTTTTCCATGAGAAAAAAAAAAGTCTTACATATATTTTTGTGTGTGTATATATATAAGTTTAAACTGTAAAAATACTGCACTTTTAAATTAAATAAATGCAGCCTTGGTGGACATTAGAGACATCTTCCAAAAACATACTGCAACAAATGGTAAAGATTCCAAACTTTTGAACAGTACTGTAAGTGTACCACAATTGTGCAGATGAAACCGACCAGTTTTGTTTTTTGAAAACCAAGTCCTTAGTCTCTTTGCTAGCTACGAGTCTTTAACCGTCTAAAATGACACTGAAGAGTGCCTTTATTTATTAATAAAGACAGGGAAAGAGCATGCAAGCTGTTCACAGATCGCATCTCTCTCTCTCTCTCTGCAGGCATTGTTTGTTTGTGTAAGCACTGACACAGGCATCTTGCAACACTTCCTTCGGCATGCCATATTTGCAAACTCCCCGGCTCCCAGTTGCGTATGTCAAGTGTAACCCAATCTAATATGCCTGGCTGCCTGTGTTCAGATGGTCTGTTAGTGTGTGTGTGTGTGTGTGTGCGGGTGTGCGTCTGGGTGGCTGCCCGCTCTGCGCAGGCTGTGTGAAGGGCTGTCAGGGCTGGCTTCTCCTCCCAGCTCCCCCTTGGCTAAAGGAAATCACCCACACCTCTGCCACAAGTCCTGGACGCCGGCCGAGACACTGTCATGGATACGCACGTCAAATTGCCCTAGGATTAAACAACAACAACAACAACAACATATGGGCCCTATAACAGCTCCGAGAGGGAGTGGAGCTCCCCAGAGGGAAAGTGAATAACAGGAGACAAGTGACCGGTGCCTTGGCAGCCAGGGCCAGAGGAAGCTGGAATAGAAAGCTCAATAGCGAGGGATTAGAGCGCAGCGGAGTGGGGATTAGCCACTGTGAATACAACAGAGGCTGCTGCGCTAATGTTCTCCTCGTGACACACGTCGCAAAACGCGCCTGCTCTCTCGGCTAGACGTAGAGAACGAGCTCTTGTGCGTGCTCGGCAGAGTGCGAGGGCTAGCCTGCAGCAGATGTTGTTGGTTTAAGTGGGGGCATGTGGCGGTTTGAGAGGCATAACCCCATTATGAGCACAAAGAGTCCATAAAGAGCCTCCGTTGACTCGCTTCAGAGCTCTGCATCGAGCAAGACCCGAAACCTATGCTGATGAGCGCATGTGAACGCCATCACACTTACCCATGGAGAACTCAAAACATTTTAAACTGTAAAATATTGACTGGTAATTTTGTGAAGCCAAGGTAGAAACAAACTAACAAACAACACTAAGGTGTCAAGTTTGGGCAGCAAAACTAAATTTCCATAATTCTTGGTAATACAGCAATATAAAAAAATGCATAGCTAAAGGATCAGTTACCCACCTACAGTATACTGTACACTGTTTTTTATTTTCTGTCTTTATTTATTTATTTCTAATTATGCACATTGAAATGACTTAATTTTGTACTTTATGTTTATTCTTATTTTTATTTTGTCATCTGCGTTCTTTTGTTTTGATGTGTGTGTGTTTTGTTTGTATTTAATTTAGTTTAATTTCTTATTATTTCATTTTATTTTCCTGTATGTCTTGGAACATTTAGTGGTCATGACTACAGATTTATTTTTGTATCTATTTATTTTAGTTTAGTAACTATTTATTTAGTAACTCTACAATTTGTCATAAAATTCATTTAAGGACAAATTATCTGTGCACTTTAATTTTATAACTTTAAACTTTACTGTATGACATTTGTGTAAATTATATTTTTATTTTTGTTTTATTTCCAGGAATATGGAAATAAAACGTACGCAGTCTTTTTGCTTGACTTGATATGTTCATCTGAGTAGCTTAAAAAAGAAATAAATAAACTCTAGTGATGGAATTTTATTATATCTTTTGATTGTTGATAAAAACAGTTCTGATCGCAAACTTGCAGTCAACTTCTAAGTGTGGGGCAGGGTTTAAGTGAACTAAACCATTGAAGAAATCCTTCAGAGATAAAAGGTGAAGTTGTAATAACAAGACAAAAAGGGTAACATTTTATGTCCTGAATTATGATTAACCAATACAACATCAAAGTACAAGAATATTTTAGGATTTTTAGGATAATATTTTTAGATTTATTTATAAAAAAAAAAAAAGTGAGTGAGTGAGTGAAACTGAAGTCTAGCTGACACTGGTCTGCCACATTGGTCAGACTTTACCCAGTTTTTAGAAACGAAGAGACAGTAGGAAACAGAGAGGAGAACGAAAAGGGTGAGTGAAACGCTTCGACCGTAATTGCAGCTTGTAAATGTAATGAATTGCAGTATTGCTGTCAGCAGAAGGTCAGTGTGGTGGGCCTTCTTCACTCCTGTTGACATGTCTGCCGGGACGTTGTGGAATACGTCCCGACTGTGCTGTTTGGCTTTGAGGCCTGGGGTTTTGGCAACCCTGGAGACATCTTTCCCTCGAGCGCCAAAGAGAGCTTACACAAAACTCTCCAGAGCAGAAAACAGAGCAGCATTGTACAGCCGTCCAGGTCCTTAACAATGTCCAGTGATTTTGTTAAAAACTAGCTTATCATCATTGACCATTTTCTCATAACAATTCAAGAGTTCACAGAGTTCTTCTTCTCAAATGATCTTTGGAATTATAATGAACATTTAGTTTTTAATGTATCTTACATACGCTTCAAACTCTTATTGCTCATCATTTCATATCTTAGTTGTTTCTCCTATAGACAGTAATAAGATTAAATGGAAAGCAGATGGGAAAAAGTATTTTGGTTCTCAAATTGTTCTCTTCACATGCAGTAATATCATACGGTCTCTTTCTAAGATACTAAAGACTATAAGAAGCCAGTGATCGCAAACTCATTTCCCAACAAATTCACACTAAGGGAAAGAAATTCATTCAAGAAGAAGTAGAAGAAATTGTTTCTCCTGGGTGAGATGAGATTAAACGTGAGAGCGATTTGAGTTTTAAGAAAGAAAGCAAAAATCTCATTTGAAATGTCTTTCCTTTATCAACAATGGTTCAAACTGTACTGTACTTTTAAATATTCCAAAGATCAAAAAGTCAGAAAACTGTTTTAATAACTTAAAACAATTCTTGGCAACATTTTAGATTAAGAAACATGATTTAATATTGACTAAGTACTTATTATCATGCATATTACCAGCATACTGACTGTTTATTAAGACTTATAATACACATATTGTTATCTAAGAATATATTAATGTTTTAAAAAAATGGCCACATCTCTTAAACATACCAAAGACATAAACGTAACTTCTGTACTATGTTAATAACTATTAATAAGCAAATTCCTGCAGGCAAATTCTCAAATGACCATCATTTTAAATCTTTATACACTTAACAAAATAGGTCATCATTTGTCTTATAGGTACCTTTTCTTTTTTGTGCTTGTCTTATGTCTAATTTTGAGCTATGAAATGTTTTAAAGTGAGGCGAAGTGATTAAGCTATTCTGAGCAATGAAAGAGTATCTGAGTGATAAAATTTCCTCTGGGCAGCTTTTAAACTGGAAAATATAAAGCATCACGTGTCCCAAACTTCCAGAAAGCACCTGCTGCTCGTTTGATACGCCAGCAAACAGTCGTTCTTGATTTCAGTCTATTTTGGCCGCATCCGTCCCTCCCGTAAATCAAATACTTTCATTCGCTCGTGTCCTTCATTGCCCTGACCCCTCTGCTATCATCTGTCTTCAGTTTTACAATGCACCTTTATGCGTGTTTGTGTTTGCTGATAATGAGAATCCATTTCTCCCCCCTCCCTCTAAATATGAGCGTTGACAAACAAAAGGCAGGAGCATGTTCCTAAATTTCCTGCAGGGCCATCAGATGGGGATTATTATTGTTTATGTCTCTGGCCTGCCCGGGCTGCTCCGCTACCCCGCTCCGCCGAGCCGGACCTCGCCTGGCCCTGCCTCACGCACCTCCATGATGGATGACCATTAAGGCAGCTTATTGGAAATAGCTTGATTTATAGCCTACCGCTGCCTCAGTCTAATGGCTTCATTTCTTTCTACCGGCACATGATGTCACAGCCAAGGTCATTCTAGAAACGGCCCTTTGTTGTGTTTTTTCACTCACTGATGACCAGAAGAGGACGGGTGGTGGGTCGCAGATGCTCTGTTTGCTTTTTTTTTTGGGGGGGGGGGGAGTAAAAAGAAGGTATATTTACTGCATTGCGGTATGGATGTATTAATGCATTTAATCATTCAGACTCTTTCCTTTTCTGCGTTCGATCAGCTGACCTCTCTTCACCTGCATGAGCAGTAGATGAAATCTTTTTCTTCCTGACCGAGACTTTATGGTCTGGTTTGATTTGTCTATTACTCACGTCCCCTTTAAATGAGCAGTATCAAATATGCCCAGCTCCCATTAAGAGTCCGGTCAATAAAAACGCCATTAGTACCATAAAACCAGCAGATATTATTGAAGCCCAAACAAAACATTTCATTTTCTAGATAGTTGCATCAGGTTATATCAGGGCTCGATTATTTATCTAGGTCATTCATTTGAGCGTTTTGTTTCTTTGCAAAAAATGACTTTCATGATGTTAATGACTACTCATGCTATGTTTGCAATGATAAAACGTGCAAATGTTTTGGGTCACACTGCAGAATCGGTAACACTTATTCACTATTAACAATGCCTTATCCCTCAATAAACTCCAAATTTGCTGCTTATTAATAATTAGTGCGGTAGTTGTTAAGTTTAGGTTTTGGGTATGATTAGCGAAGTAGAATAAGGCGTTAATATGTGCTTAATTACTAGGCTACTAATAAATGGCTAATATTCCATATGCATAGTAATAAGCAAATAGATAAGAGTTTCTAAAATAAAGTGTTACCACTTTTTGAATACACTATTTGGTTTGCTGAATAGTTTTGCAACTGTATGTACTGTAATGTGAGTATTAAGGTGTTTTAATAGAGTCTTTGATTTAAAATAACAAAAACAGGAGTAGAGTTTGTAAGTTAAAGTGGTAACACACTTATTTACTATTAAGTCCAGCTTTCCCACTAAATAAATTCTTAATTTGCTGCTTATTGATAGTTAGTAATGTTGTTTGTAAGTTTAGGTATTGGGTAGGATTAGGGATGTATAAGGCATTAATATGTGCTTAATTGCTGCCAATAAATGGCTAATATTCTAGTAATATGCCTGATAATAAGCAACTTATAGGTGTAACAGTAAAATAAAGTGTAACCGTTAATACTAATTCTATGATTCAATGATTCAAACCAAAACTCTAATTCAGTGATGGACTTTGGATCGTTATTATTATTATTAACAACAGTAATAATAATAATAATAATCTTCTTCATTTTTAAGCCATTTAAGCAAAGAGAGATTACCAACAGAAATCGGAACAGCCAGTTATCATATTTTACATTTGCAGAAGTCTTTTTTTTTTAACACTTTAGTTAAGACACTAATTCTTACAATTAACCAGTTGCTTATTAGCATGTCTTTGATTAACATATTGGTTGTTTAATTAGGAGTTTATTGTGGGAATTAGACCTTTATAATACATTCACGTTTTTTTTTTGTTTTGTTTTTTCTGTCTACTGTAATTGTACGAATGTAGTTTTAAATTGTATGTTAACAACTGCACAAAAGTCAGCTTGATTAAGATATTTAATACCAGTATAGGGTCTTATCAAGGTGTCAGGTGCATTGTGTTATCTGGTATTGGTTTTTTTATGCGCGTGCTGTTACAGATGTGGATATTCATTAGCGCACAATTACCTTATTATCACAGAGCATTAAAATAGCACCAGTTCACCAAGTGCAGTTGTCATTTGGCACAGCCCTCAATTATAAACTTAACATCACCGCCCACATGCACACACAGGCTAATTTGCCGTCATTTATTATGATACATATTGGCAAGTATTTGATGAGTTTCTTGAACTCTTTAATAGTTGGAATAGTTTCAGAGAGTGCGTAGACGTGATTGTGGGGGTGAAACTTGCGGATTCCCACATGTTGGGCAGTTTAGTAGCGAGTAAATCATTAACGGGTATTGATGGTGTCCCGTCTCATTAGGTTTTTGTCAGCCTTGGCTTAGCACTCTTCCTGGTGCTTTTTAATCACTGAATAAATACAGAAGCTCAGGCAGGGCTTGATTTATGGCAGGGTTTGTGCTGATGTTTGCTGGGAATGTCTAGCTCACAGACAGGTGTCCTACAGATCAGGGTCAAGGCCACGGTCATGTGTTCACCTAATAAAGTAAATAGACATGTCCGTATGCATACACATGTCTGTGTGTGTTTTTGACTTGTTACAGTATTTCTTGTTACTTTTTCTTAAATGACTGGTTGATGTGTTTAGGTAGATGCTCAAATACATTTAAAAAGAATGCATTGTATAGTTAAAGGGATATCGTTATTGTAACCGATAGTAAAAAAAAAAGCTGAAAATTTAAGTTGGAAAATTACATATATATATATATATATATATGCATTTGTTTGTGCTTTGAATCCATATAAATCTGTTCACAACAATTACATTTATTCAGTTTAAGGTGAACGTGGTTAAAATATGCATAGCTGTGGAACTATGAAAATGAAACATGGGGATGATAAATATACAGCCCTGGTTATTGTGTATTTAAAAGACAATCGGTTTATTATTGCAGACATCCAACCCGTTCCGTACGGTTTAATTTATAAATGACTGACAAATATGCATTAGATTAAGTTTATTCGTTTGTTTGAATACAAATAGACTTTCTGATACTACAATAAGATAATCAAGTAAGTGAGTGTAGTTACATTAGCTATTATTCCCCAACCATGACATGAAGTAACATCTTATACCATCTGTGTACTATGGTATCACCACCGATACTTCCTGAAAGATGCATTAAAGCAAATATATAAATAAATGACAACAAGTTCACAGAAGAACATATAAATCGCTGGTCATCCTCTGCACATTGTTCTCTACACAACAGACTGTGTGAGCATAAGTGTGAAGCAGTGCTGGGATTTAGTTGTTTCCCAGGGGATGGAAGAGCCTGAACCCACTCTTAAATCACGTCTGCTCACCAGGCAATTCCTGCAGGCAGGAGAACACTGCTGCTGATTTATGACAATTCCCCTTCTCAATTTCTCTCTGACGCCAAGGATATATAATTCAAAACCCTTTTTACTTACAAAAACGTGTTTGTTTGTTTTTAAAGTGTGGTGTGTGCATACTCTACAGTAATGTAGTCAGTTCATGCTGCTGGATGGCAGATGTTTAACTTTGCCTACTTGGTAGTTAAGTCAAGTTTAGCTCTATGTAAACAGGTTAGGGTAATATGTGTGCACATGAAAAAAATAAATGTGTTTGTTTGTTTGTTTATGATCTTGTGATCATTTGCTAGTGTTATTAAATATTAATGTTATTTATTTATTTTAACATTATTTCCAGGACATTTTTGTGTAATTTGTTCAATAATTATGTAATAATTAGCAATAATTTGTTCTGTAATGCAAAATTACTATTATTAATTGGTAACATTATATATATATATATATATATATATATATATATATATATATGTGTATAGTTATTTTGTTATTTATTTTGGCATTATTTACAATAAAACTTTTGCATAATCGGTTAAAAAAATTTATTATTGTAATGCTATACAGTATATTCATCTGTTTATTTGCAAAAATAGATAAATATTTTTTTTTTCAAAAAAATGTTTTTTTTTATTGTTTTTCTGTTTTATTGTCTTAGTTGGTAGTTTTTATTTTCCTATTCCCTGATCAAAATAACCCAACTGCAGTATGATTTTTGAATCTAAAATCTAAAATTATGATCTGTTTTTCAGTAAAATCTAAATCTAAACAGAATCCCTGAGAAAAATGGCGGTTTATTTGAATTTCTTTATATAATGGGAGACAAAACTCAAAAGTAAAACAAAATAATATTGAAATAATGAAAAGCAAATGCTAAAGTTAATACAAGTAAATAACAATCATTTTCTCAATGAATTCCTCAATGAATATTAATTTGTAATAGCCTACAAATTTTAAGGACAAATTTTACATGCTTGTGATTTCATGTTATGTGAATTGCTGTGCGTTGTTTTTACATGTGAGCTGAGACCCCCTCCTCAGACACGTAGGCACAGCGTGATGGCGAGCTGAAGATTGATGCTGTTCATCTGTTAGAATGGGCAGTAAAAAGCAAACTGCACGGTGACTGCCCTACCATCACTGCTCTCATCTCTCTCAGATGCTATAAAAGCAGCGTAACGCTCTCAGAGGTGAACGCTGATCTCATCCAGGCTCTTTGTTTCATTAACACCGCCCCAAACAAACACCTGCAGTGTTAAGTGCTTCAGCGAGAACCCCCAGCCTCCACCTTTACATCCCTCATCTGCATGAGCCATCATCATCATCTCTAACCCGCTTGTATCTGACAGACAACAGCAGAGGAATTAACTACTGCACTGCTGAGTACATTCCCTCAGTGCACTCTCAGAAATAAAGGTACAAAAGCTGTCACTGGGGTGTTTTTTTTGGTATCTGAAAGGAACATATTAGTACTTAAAGTGTAAATATTTGAACCTAATAGATACAAAAGTATACCTTTTGAAAAGGTACCGCCCCAGTGACAGCTTTTATACCTTTATTTCTGAAAATGTGCTGTTTAATTCTTTTAAGTACGGTGGAGAGAGCTCAATGCGCTGCAAACTTAAGAAAACACATGCAAACAGAAAAAAAACACATACAAACTGCAAATTCTCACAACACATCCAAAACACAGAGAGGCGCTGCAAACACAGAAACTCGCTGCAAACAAAGAAATGTCTTTTGGATATTAGTAGACTAATCTGATGAATTACACACTTAACTGTGAAACATTATTTTATTGCTATGTTAGCTAGAGTTACTCTCAGTTGGGTTCATCACTTTTTGAGGTCCCCCTGAAACTTGTCTGTTGTGGTCCGTGCTGTTTGCAGCGTGTTTCTGTGTTTGCAGTGCCTGTGTGGTCAAACTGATAAAGATGTTTTCTTAATGTGTTGTCGTTTTTTTTCTGTTTGCATGTGTTTTTTTTCTGTTTGCATGTGTTTTTTTCTGTTTGCATGTGTTTTTTTTCTGTTTGCATGTGTTTTCAGAAGTTTGCTGCACATTGAGCTCTCTTGGCCACTGCATTTAAGACAGCCCAGCTGACCAGTTTATTGTTGGTTAAATGTATGTAATTGGTTAATTAAAGGTCCAACTTTGTATTAGGTGGCCTTAATTACTATGTACTTACATTTTAATGAATATTTTGGTGCAATGCACTTATTGTGTACATATATGTTTTTACAGTTTACTTAAATATGTATATGTAATTACTTCTGTAATTAATTCCTGTAATAACATTTATAAATACACTGTTGACCCATCCCTTGCATCTTAAACCTACCCATACCAACAAATCTGTCCCTAACCATACCTATATCCCACCTCGATAGCAGCAGAAGTGTTTTACAATACATGATCCTAATAAGTACTTTGTACTTGAAGGTAAGTACATAGTAGTTAAGACCACTTAATATAAAGGGTGAACAATATTTGTAAACAACTTACAAAAAAAAAAAACTACCCTGATGTAAAACAGTTCTGGACTAGCTAGATATTGTCTTTAATTAATCCAACTAGGATTGCCCAGCGTTGCCAGGTAAGACCATCATGGAATTTAGGCTGGATTTCTCCAGCAGGACAGAGGTTTTGGATTATTAAAGAAGCAATTGGTGGTTTGGTCCTTTGTAAAGGAAGAGCACAAACATAAAAAGCAAGTCATTACGAGCTAAACAAAAGAAAAGAATAATGTCAGACAGGAGAAAACGAGTTCGGAAGCTGTTTATTTCCCCTGGTAGCTGATGGGTCAGTTGCCAGTGGGCTTTCCTGGGAGCGGTCCAGCCCGGGCTCGTTTTGCATCTTTTAATATTGCATGCAGTTCATTTAGTGGATGGGCAGAAGCCCAGAGCCACTCCTCTCAGGGGCGTACTTCACCGCACAGGGGAGCTTGGGATTGATGGCTCTCCACTCCCTGCAAGCCGCACGAGGCTTCGTCTCCCCCACTTCTCCCCCCTGAAATGCTGCAAACATCCTTTCCCTTGGCTGCTAACTCATCAATCACACTGTCACTTTAATTTATGTGCCACTTCTTGTTTCGGTATCATTTATTTCTGGGCAAGAATATTGCAAGCTACCACCTCTTGGAGGGAGATGCTCCTACTGGTAGCAAGAAAGAAATTTTAACCATACGTTATAAAAATAAATAAATAAAGGACTTTGTTGGTATCTGTTTTTTTGAAGAACCTTTAGCATCTATGGACCTTTTTCAAAAGGTCCTTAAATGTTATTTAGAGATGGAGAAAAAAGCTTATTTAAAAAAAAAACTTTTCATTCAGATGTTCTCTGAAGAACTCAACGTTTTGGAAAATGAATTAATAAAAAAAAGAAAAGAGTATTTATGGTCACAAAAAAAATTTAAAATTGTAAAACCATTTGGTATAGATTTTAGAGACAAACAAAACAAATAAACATGTAAACAAACAAATAGCTAAATAAATAGATAAATAAACAAATGCACTTTTTATTGTCGGAGTATTGCAGGTTTTTGAAAATGTAAGCCATTCTTGCTGCTCACTGTTCTAAATTATAATGATTGGGGATGTTTCATATGTTAATGTCATTAATTAGGAGTTGTTCAGAAGGCAGAGAGCTGAAATCTTCAGGTTCAAGATAATTTGCGATTTACAAATTTCGCATCTGAAAGAGACGCATACGCACAATTTCTATTTGTATGTTCATTCTATGAATCACATGTACACATATCGGAGAAATTATCATAAGATCAAATTTATGCTGGTTTCTGTGCAACATTTTATAAACAAGGCCCCAGGTTTTTAAGACTAGGCATAGATATTCATAAATTCTACTTCCTGCACTCATTGAATCAGTTACAAACAGAATCAGGAACAAATTAACTTATTGCAAATCTTTCTCCTCACTATTTTTACTTTTTACAATTCATTTAGTAAAGCAAAGCAACAAGGTTATTGGTTTGATTCTCACTTCAGCTCAGTTCAGTTTAAGTAGTATCTGTGCAATCAAATCGATGTAAATCACTGGAAATTAAGTGTCGCCATCTAAGCAAGATTGACTTTGGCATGCATATAATATAATTTCTTTGATGTGCATGCGATATTCAGTTTTTGTTTTTATTTGGTGTACTATTTATTATCACTTTTTTATGGGTTGTGTTGTTTATTTTATATTTTTATGTCCATGTTGGAAATTGTGTTTAAAAACTTGTAAGAATACTTAACATATATCCACTTGACAGTTTTCTGGTTGTTTCAGTGCAGTTTAACATTCATGTTATTAAAACTACTAATACTGTATTTTTGGTAAGCAAGTAGTACACCGTTAGTGACCCATTAGTGGAACAACAGTTAGTAACTGAACATTTCTATTTAGGCCTACTGTTATATATAACTCAAAATGACATGTTTTTTTTTTCTTTCAGCACTTACATTTTCAGACACTAATTGTGGGGATCGGCCAGGGTTCATGCAGGGTCACTGTAATGTAAAGTCAGTGTGGTGTAACGTTTGCTTGCACTCCACTGATTTGGGGGCATACCAAGCCTTCCTGTGGGGGTAACCTCACTCTTGTTGCACTCCCAGCAAAGTCACGACCCCGACTCGGACCCTGTTGACAGAACTGCCTCAGTTACCTATGATTCCATAAACACACACACAGATACGGCACCTCCTTCCCAGCACCATGGGTGGCAGAAAGCTGAATTTACCCACAGGCAAACTCTTACATAATAAAATGTGACAGCTGTTTTACCTCAGTAAAGTGAGTGAGCAGCACAATGCTGCTTCTCGAATCTAAAGCTGGTGTCAAAGCTTGGTGACTTCTTTTTCACCAAAATGTAACCCCCATCTTCCGAAGTTCACATTATCATCTCAGGAATACCCTTTCCTTTGGCAGAGTTTGCAGTAAACACCGCTGCCTGATACCAGCACTCAGCTCCATTAACTGCCCTGACTTCCGAATACAGATGAGAAAGCTGAAGACAGCAGACACTGGAGGCTGTGAGATGGGATGAGTAACAAGGTAGTGTAATTCAAGGTGCTATCGAGATGTAAAACGGGGCTGCTCTAATCTGCAAAAAAGCCTGCCAGTGGCCGCAGGCTGCTCTTTTAGTTTTCAGAGGCCTCCATGCCAACAGAGCCTCGTCGTTAGCTTCTAATCTCCTGTGAGTTAAGCCAGATAGCGGACAAAGCCGATTTCTGCGTCCTGTTCTCTGGATCCATCTTCGGAGCACGATTCAATTATATCCTTACTCAGCTGCTGGAATTAAGTTACAAGAGCCTGTAATGCAGTTCCAGAGACTGTTCCTGTCCAGAAAACACCGCCAATCACCATGTCACAGCCTGCGAGTTTGTGTAGTACCTGCCCTGAGAGAAAGGGTTCAAGAGCTGACGTGGGGAATCAGAAGACTTCGGAGGCGGAAGAGCGACACCAACTTTTTAGATGCAGGCTAAATGAGTGTTTTCTCTTTAAGCTGTATTGATTTTCATGTACGGTACATGGCGCCGCAAAAATGAGGTCTGCCTTGTGGTTTTGTGTTCCATACCAATCGAATGGAAACTTGAGAAGAGGTACGGCCAGGCCGTCTGGTAGACGTTTGACTGAAATGTTTGAAAACCGAGTCGACGAATTTCATGGAAGGATGCAGAGCCCTCGCAAGGACACTGTCACTCTTTCATGAAGTTCACCACGTCTGCTTCGGCTTGATTAGGAAAGGCTGTTTGCGAAGACCATACATACAGGGCCGTGTTTGAATGGGGAGCGTGGACCACGTCATGATGGATTAGCGAAAAACAGACTTACATTACTTTATGCGCCAATTAGTATTGCGAAAGAACCAGCAAGTTCCTGCAAACACCCGCACACAGCTGTACAGCTGTGCAGCTGGATCATCCTCTTATCTGCTAAAAAATGTATCTGTGCCTTGTATTCTTTTGCACAGAGTGTCATGATCTCTCATTGCGCTATGTAGATCTTACCGATAATAAGCTAGCTGAGAGTCCAAGTACTTGTTGGGCTGCAACTCCCACCGTGCAGGGGGTTCCCTGAGATAGAGAGGCTATGAACTGACTGTGACACCGAGCCGGACCGGTCCACATTCACCTCCATGCAGCCTGTGGTGAAATATAGTCTGTACATAGACAGTCACTCTGAATAATAGGCCTGGTTGCTGTAAATGTCAGCTCTTTAAATCACGTTGGAGCTTGGCGGCCAAGCACAGAATGCTTCATCACTGCTTAAACTACAGACGGCCATTTATTATGTGTATGTTTATAAATCACTAAGGAGACCCCGCGTTCCTCTCGCCCGTAAAAGAGAAAGAGCGAACAGAGAGAGGGAGATGAACAACATATAGGACGGGGTCTTTGGGGCTGAATGTCAAAGGAAATATGAGCGGGCTGGCTGTGAGAAAGATAACAAGCGCTGCATATTGGACATTGCCGGAGCACCACCTGGTAAAAGTTGATTAAGTGCCCGCCGTGTGATGGAAGAATCCATTCTCCTCCTCCTAGACCCCTAATCTTTTTTTGTCTTCTTCCATTAAAGGGCTCATTTCAAAAAGAATCGGGTTTTCTTGTGCACTCATGCATACTATAGAGTCCTACAATTGTTAAGAATTCTTTCTACCAGATTTAACCCATTAATATTCATTTTGTTAATTAAAGTATTTAAGTTGGTCCAGTGTTATTTTTTGAGTTAATTTAGACGTTGACATTTTTTTAAATAATATTTACATTTATATTTAGTCATTACAAAAGTTACACTTTTATTCAAAGTGACTTATAAATGAGGAGAATGGAAGTAATCAAAATGAAAAAAATTGCAGATTTGCAGTTTGTTATAGCAAGTCTCAGTTAGCTTAACACAATACATGTAGCAATTGTTATTATTATTTTTTTAATTAACAATACATTTTTTAAAAGGCACTCACTTACTGTCATGATTTTCTCACGTTCTTTTGTAAAAAAAAAAAAAAAGAAGGTATATTGCTCTCTATATCTCTCTATAAAATAGAAATTCTAAAAAAAAATGAGTATTGAAGAAATGGCACATGCCCACGACTTCACTCTATTTAGTGTTTGTGATGAGAAAATAAGGATAAAGTACAATGAAGTTAAGGTAATTTATCCTTAATAATTTAAGTTAATCACATGTGCATCACATTTCAGCACAGATTGTCTCATAAATCTGTGGCAATGTAACAGACAAATGTTTCTCGTCATTTAACATGCCAACACATTTGGTTTATTTTTTTGTGCAGTATCCCTTAATACAGCAATTCTCTTTTCCCCAGAGGCATGTTTTCATCAGTGTCGCTCATGAGTGCCTCTCTTTTACAGACAGAAAATATTTGGTAGGACACGGGTGGATTCTATCATGATGAATCCTCACAAACACTTGTATATAATATAAAAAGTAAAATTGCTTAAAATAATTACATTTCAATTTCATTTTAGCATTGAATGTAGTCTTGTAGTATGCTATGCACACACGTGCCGATTTCGTGAAAGACGGCTCATTCATTTTTCTCTATTTAATTGTTGCTTTTTTTATAATGGAGTCTTTTTGAATGTTTTCTCTGTGTTTTTTCTTCTTTCAGATTTTGCTCATTTTAGAAGAGATTTAAACACGGAAAACACTGCTTTAATTCAACACCAAAATTGACCCTATAGAGTTTCTAAATACACATCTCTGTCTGGTTTTGGCCCAATTTATCAGTGCATGTTATTATGGGTATTTTAAAAAAAGGGTATATATCTTGGTAATCTTTCAAACTTGCTTTGCTTTTAAAACTATATTCATTTTTGGCTGACATGTTTCCTGGATAATGTTTTAGTGGCCTTCTGATTATCCTATTTCTCTCTTTTAAATGTCATGTTACAAAAGTTACAAAATACTTTTTTTTCAGTGCCTTTTCATTTGACATCTGTAGTTTCTGAATTCATCAAAAGTATCAAAATAGCGTCTGTTTTTAAATTGGTGTCCCAAACAAGACAAGCAGATATTCCCACCCCAGAATCACGTCATCGCTTGAGCCAATATCGCTATCTCAGGCCGCTCAAACAAACAGCAAGCACCACAAAGCCACAGTGTTTACAGTCTAAGGGGAAGTCACCCTACAAATGACTTCGTTAAACGCTTCCCAGCACATATAATACTAGTACAGAAGAAAGTATTTGAACATCAAAAACGCTTTCCGAATCTATGTGTTTGTAAAAGGATGCCAGCTGCAGACCCTCTGCAAGTTCATAGCATTACCACAAATGAATGTATCCGTCTCCTCAATGCCACAAACATCTTAAAGTGCTTATGGTTTCTTTATAGTTAGTTTCCCGTTGCAACGTTTCTCCCTTTCTCCGTCTCTTTTTTCGTCTTTCGGAAAGATCTGACTTGTGTATGTGTGTGTGTCTGGTGCTCAATTATACCAAACCAAACTTCCTCAGTTTCCCATCAACCCACTCTCATTTATGCTCTGCACGAACTGGGTTCTTTGTGCCCTTGGACCAGAAGAAAATAGCTGTCCATTCAGGGGCAGGAAAGATGAAGTACACAAGTGAACACTGTGGCCACCATGTCATGTTTGTAAATGATCCTCTCCGGTACACAAGGAAAAAATGCTGAGCGCCACAAAAAGGCAGAGAGATCTGGAGCGGTGATATACAGTCCTCCACGTCTGAGAATTAATACACAGTTTAGTTCTGCAAGCCGAGAGAGTCTGTAATTAATAAAGGGGAAGAAATGTGCCAAGAAACGAGTTTATAATTAATCTCAATGTTAATACATCATGGCTCAACACTTAGCCTGTTTTTTGTCATTTTTATCTCTGCTGTTCTCTGAGGGTGGCTCTGTGAATCTGCGGGCGGCTGGGAAGCCCACCCTAATCCATGAGTTCCACCCCTGAGAGCTCCTGGGTGAGACTTAATTGAGACGTATCTGTATCGACTGATGCAATCTACAAGTCGCTCACTGAATATGAAAAATTGAGTTTGGAAGAAGGAGGAAAAATCAATCATATGGATCAACATGTATGGGTTCCACCCGCATCTCCGTCCCCTCCCACAGTCTTTATTGGATATCTGCATGAATAATGGACTCCTCACATACGGCAATTACCACCGCTGCTTCTTTATTAAAGGAGGAAGGATGACTGCAATATCTGCCAGCCTGGATAGCCGCTGACCAATCAGAGCATGTGCTGAGGTCACCATGGTCACCGCGGTCAGTGTCCTCATTGTGGCTGCAGCATTCCCGTTATCCTCTTTTCCGCTTTTCGGATACACCTCGCTCTGCGTCTAGTGTGACATTCTGTTTTATGATGGAGAATAAAATTCCTTTAAAGCAACACACTGTAAATGTAACAATGTAATATTTAAAACTTCCAAAATTTAAAACAGAGAGTGAAAAAATGTTCTTATACTAGACATACATGACCACATAGAACAAGAAGCTAGAGAATGGATGCATTTATTGAATATCTTGTTTCTCATAAACAGAAATTAAGTTAAACGAAGAGTAAATATAATGAGGATTTATATTTTAATGCCATTTAATTATATGTATACACTTTTTAAAAAATATGTATTTACACTTTAGCTTGAGGATGAGTTTGTACTATCAACTACAGCTTTTGCCCTGTAATTCACTGCTTAATAATAGTTATGTTTTGGTAATGGATCTAAAATATGGTCATGAAGAATAAGATATTAAGATTTTCTTTATAAGTACAGCTTATAGCTAGTAATTTGCAAGCTAATAAGCAACTAGTCAATAGTGAGAATTAGTCCCTAAATTAAAGTATTTCCATTTTTTTTCCAAGTAAATTATATCTGTACATTGGTATTTCAGCTATTGTGTCTCGAGAGAAAGTTTAGGAAAAACATCTAAGTACATGCATGCTTAATTCGTGAGGTCAGAGAAAGGGATAAGCAATTGTGATAAAACTAAATTGTAACGTTATATTTTCATTACATTATATTTTCTGTGCAACAAACTGAACCTTGAGGAAAATAAATAATTCAGTAATACAAAAAGTATGATATGTCTGCTATAAAAAGTCACAGTGCAGTGCTCCAGACAAAAAGCTAACTAAATGTTTGAATTGTCTGGATAGACTTGTCCTTGAGACTATACCTCACTTTTTTTCCCACCCTGTGACTCTCCCCTCACTCTGTCCTCATGGCTAAACTCTAAAGAAAATATCTGCAGTATTTCAGCTTTGCTGAGAATCAGTCATCAGCCCCCACTGATCAATGGGAAAGAAAACAAATCTTGTCCAGAGGAATTTGGCTGTCCGACACCACAGCCTTTAGCTAGTTGCTTGGCTAATCATAAATGACATAGCGCTGTGGAGAAATAAGTGTGAAGTAACCGGGCTCTGACAAGCTAACGTATGGGTCGCGGGAGTCTGCTTGCATGGCCTTGCCCATTTGAACCCTGCACTTCCTGTGTGCACCCCTCTATTACTAATGGCCCAACTATTCCACTTTTATTTGTGTACATAAAAATATAGATAAGTGTGACATACTTGACTGCTGAATCACCGCCGCACATTATAGGCCGCCGGTCCGGCGGCTATGTTTTCTCTTGTGGTGCCACCACACACAAAGTGCCCCGTTTCAGTGTCACGGACAGGCACAGAAAGCACATTGTCCTTCAGTGCTTGGGAAACGTCTGCATTGGGACATTAATAGCGACAAGTGTAATTTCCCCTCTCTCACTTCCTTCCAGCTGAGCCTTTGGGAAAGTCAGAGGATGTTACTGACTGGGAATGGAGGTTTATCTCAAAGGGACAGGGGTTCATTTACTCTGACAATGGGAAGTCATGATCTGTAATTGATGTGCTTATAGGCTAACATCACCATTACCATTCCTCATAGTTATGTTTGTATCAAATCATATGTGTTATTGAGGAGAGGTATGCGACGTCTTGTCTAAACTATCACACACTAACATTTACACCAGGTGGCCTATTAGACTATGGACTATGTCACGGTCAAATTCAGATTTCATGGAGTATTTAATAATTATTTCACTAAATCAGCCTGACTGCATTAGGTTACACTAACAAATGTCATTCAGAAATTCAGAGCAGGTATGAATACTGTAGCTCCCATTGTCCCAAATGTATTATTTAAACAATTGCAATTACATTTTCAGTTGATATAAAATGCTATTACTGCCAAATTATGTAAACAAAATTGCACTGTCTATATTAAGTAACGTCATAAGCATCAAAACTTGTATGCCATATTTATATATACATACACATTTAAAAAATAATAAAAAGAATTATGTACTTTAAAAAACGTGTATTAAAACAATTATTTAAAATTGAAGTAAAATCAGTCATGAAAGTGTACTCTTTATTTCATATTAAGCACTGCTTTTAAAATATACTTCAGTACAATAAGAGATCACAATAGATCCTTAAACTAATAACAGTGCGCCATTTGTACTCCTTTTTGAAGTGTATTTTTTTGAAGTAAAGAAGATACTGTTACCACAGAGCTTCTGGTTTCCACAGTGAAACTCATTGTTTTTCATAGATGACTAAATGACATGTTTTGAGGTTGAGGAGTAATACAATAAGAGGACCAACAGCATGTCTCAACATGACACTGAGATTATGTGCTATATTGAAGAACTGCTGAAGGTTTCTATAGCTACCTGAACACACACACACACACACACACACACACACAAAATAATTAGTCATGTAAATAATAGATATAAATTAACATTGGTTGAGCCATTTGCTATTTACTTGCTGTTGTTGTTTCTTTAGAGCTTCATGGGGTTCTGGGAGTTTGTACTGTATGTGTAAAATATGTAAAAAGAAAGTATCCCATCTTTTTTTGTTCAGGTATGTTTCTGTCTCTCTTTCTTGGTAAGGCTAACGTTATACCCTTGATCTGCCAGGTAGAAGAGGGTTTAAATGAGTCTGATTACCTCTCCTTCACAGATGCAGAGCAGGGCACACCTACCCAACAATGCACACACACTCACTCTGTCTACGTGCCCTTGCAGTGCTGGTGATCATTACCTTCAGCTCGCTACCTTGTTAATTACCAAAGCCAGTTTGACCTTGGCCACTATTTAATTAGTTTTTCAAGAGGTGACAATTATTAAGGATTTCAATTGCATTTGCCCGTGCATTGTGTGCGAGAGGTTACTGAAGACAATCCAACTGTAATGGAAGACATTTTCATTTTATAGCTGAAGACAACTGTACAAACTGTATTTAATCAAGAATACCGGTTATAAAAGGCAAATAAGATGTTAAAACAATTAAGCACAAGTTGACACATGACAGCCTATATAGGTGATGTCTATGATACCTCACACATTCTCACAGACAACAGAAATCTTTCTTTAGATCTCTCTAAAGTGATGTTAAATTGCATAATTTTTTCTTTTCTTTTTTTTTTGGGTAACTGAAAATTAAATGAAGCGCAAATGAAGACATTTGCTTAACTCTTCAATTCTCACATTTCTTACTGTGCTCTACCAAGACTTGGTCCCTCTATCGGGACTTTAACGTGTTAATTTAGATGAATTAATTACACCAAAATACTGCATAATTTTTTTTTTTTACTCATTTTTGCACCGCGGAACGTTTCTCAGCAGAGTTTCGGCAGACCGATTATAATGGAGCATCTAGCGTTCAGACAAAAACAAACCACAGTGAACAAGGACAAAGAAGCTGATTTGGTTGACCCTGTGGATGGGAAATAAAAAAATCAAAAAACTAATGGATGGAAGTGTGGATAAGAGAATGGTTCTGTGCAAGCTATGCAACAAGGAATTTGCATATCACCGCAGCACATCGAGCCTCAAGTATCACCTCAATGCTAAACATATAGCAGCTAGCGTGGTTCTCAGGTCAATTATTTATATTAGATTAATTTCGATTAATTAATTACAAAGCCTAATTAATAATTAATCCAATTAATTAGATTTTTTTTTTAATCGAGTCCCGGTCCTAATATATATATATATATATATATTAATTACACTGCGCTCTGGAGTGCTTGATTCTGATTGGTCAGTTGAGACATATGCAGGTTTGTTCTTTTCAAATAATAACCACTCCAAAGTAATACACTCTGAGCCTCTGAGCAATTATAATTTTTATCTGTTTTTTCTAGAAAATATCTTTTTTTGTTGTTGTTGTTGAAATCAAAGGAGATTATTATCTACCTTGTTCCTTTACAAGATGTGCCCCAGACACACACAGACAAGCTCAGTGGGATTATTTCATTAAGGCGTGTCAGAACCTGAATTTTAAATCAGTGCCTCCCCCTCTTGTCTGTCTTAAGGCTAACCCTTTCTCTCTCCATTATCCCCCAGTTAAATCCACAGAGTTAAAGGTCAGGCCAGGCACAGGGGAGTCGCTTCTTGGCAGTGTTAAAGCGTCGTCTTTATGCAGGCTGAACTCAATGAGAAGCCTCAGGCCCCTGTGCCGCCAAGTGTGCAGCCGCCGGAGAAGGAGGTCACATACATATTCATCAAATCGGACATGCACATGTAAACCACTTTTAATAGACTTTGACAGGAGAAGTTGTCCTTGCTGAACGGGTATGCATCTAAGTTACATCGCATACCCTGACAGGGTAGCCCATCTCAAGCACAGTCCCTCTTCCTGGAGCAGCTAAAGGGCAATAGGAAGTCTGGGTGTTATAAATATTGGCACATTCCCACAATGAATTGCAACAAGGGCAATGAAATAATCCATCCAAGGTGGTGAACTAAGAGAGGGAACCATTGAAAGTAGGAAGTGTGCTTAATTGTACCATAGTTTACACATTAAACAAAACTGGGTAACACTTTGTTTTAAGGTGTCTGTGCAGAGTAATTAGCTAATTAGGTACAGTACTTAGTAGCCATTCTACTTAAATAAAATAAAATGTGTAATCATGTAAATAAGTTATGGATTTACAGTTTGTAATTATGTTGATGTAACAGACAGATACTGTTACAGATATGTTAAAAGGACATAAAAACCCCACATGTTATAATCTAGAAGACTGTCTCATCTAGAGCCACTCTGGCTTACACTTAACACACTGATACACATCTATCAATGAAATCTGTTAAAGGATTGTTAGGCTGCATTAATTAGATCAGCGGGAACCGGGAACACTCCCCTCAACACACGGTGTACTCGTTACATCATAAAAAGAATAGCATCTACACTAATATTAGTCTGTCTCTCTCTTATTCTGTTCCTCAGTCTGTATCCAGATCAGATGGTGTATCAGCACAAAGAGATGAACTTCATCGGAGACAAGAACACCTAGGTGAGCTCCGTGGACAGATCACTGAAACCAGATGCACACAAACACATACACACACACAAACACTGTAAGTCCATTACACAATCTGACATGTGCTTAATATTAAACTATAAATTATGTGCTGGGCGTCTGGCCATAGGAGAACTGGCCCCAACTAAGCCTGGTTCTCCCAAGGTTTTTTTCCCCATTCTATCATGGATGGTGTTTTGGTTCCTTGCTGTTGTCGCCTCTGGCTTGCTTACTTGGGAAACCTGATTTCTAGTGATTATCTTTGTTTTGATTACAGAGACCGTCTCTGCATTTAATAAATGAATAGTTTTATTCTCATCATTATACATTACCATCACTCTATTCTCCTATTTGATAATGTTCCGTGCTTTGCTACAATCTGTATTGTTAATAATCAATAAAAGTTATTGATTGATATGTTACAGACCCGTACAATCTCGAGACACTTTATTTTAAGTAAATTATGCCTGTGTAATATTCTGGAATTTTAATGTAATTAGAATGGTATTACATGTATTTAAGTATTGTATTAATGGGTTAAATCAAAGTAAAGTGCGGCTAGATAAGGTTTACAGTACATATACACATGAAGTATACATAAGTACAATCTTGATACACTTCATTTTAAGTATCTCATGTCTGTGTTCTTGAATTTATAAGCATGTTGTATGAAGTCTGCAACACATATGTAGCTGTGTAACAGACTGTAAGTACAAACTGTTCCATAACTTTTACATGGTAAGTACCTTGTTGTTGTTGTTATTTAGAATGCAGTACTTAAAAAGTACTTTAAGCTGCAGTGTTATTACATTTCAAATAAAATATTTTAAATTTAAATTACCAAATTCTTTTTACACTTGTGTAACTACAAATGCAAATTTTAATTTAAATTACCTTTTTTTATTGTTTTACCAAAAATGTTTCTCAGTCAATTTAACAGTACACTTTCTCTCAGTATCAAAATGTATAAAAATAAGCAAATAGTTCAAGCTAACACCAAAATGTTGCTTGTTTATGCTTAATTCTTTGCAGCAATCTCTTAAAATAACTTTTTTGGTGCCCAAAAGGAAATGTTTAAGCAAACCGTTTCTAAATTGAAAAAAAAAAAAACACTGTGAAGAACCTTTTAATAAGCTAAAGAACCAATGGAAAGATTCCACGGATAGCAAAGTTTCTTCATGGAACCATAGTAGAGATGCCACTTTTATTTTCCAGAGAGTTGCTGCCTATGCAGTCTGTGTATAGAAGATTAAGTTTTGAAACAGAGCCGAGGTCATGCAACTCTTTATTTAGTAGGCTACCTGCTATTATCTCACAGTGCATTGTGCATGTTGGGACATTTGCAGTCTGATGTTTTCACCAGTTTATCTGAATGAAGCATTAAATCAGAGAGCCTTCCGCCATCCCCCAAATAACACTGGAATTATTGTAAAAGCTCTCTGGTAATTGGATCAGATGAGGCAGATAATCAAGACTGAAGTTTTTTGTTTGTTTTCCCTTGCTGGCCGAGCAGCGCAGTTGTGTTACAGCCTCCTGTTCGGCATTTCAAAGACGAGGGAAGAAAAAGCCTTTGACGTGACACTCAAAACCCAGTGCGTGAGCTGCCAGCATTGACAATGCTAGCGTGCTCGCTGTCTCGCCATCATAAAGCAGTTTGTTGATGGGCTACCTGCCCTAGTCTGTCTGGTGCGGGACCGTAATACAATCTGTCTCATTCAGACAAGAGGAGACTGCCCCCAGGCATCTTACTATGCCCCTTAATCACGACAAAAGCTAAGATGGGACTTAGATAGCACATCAGCCTTCCCTCAGATTGCTAATTATGATATCATTTTTCAGCCACGGAGGCTGGAATGGGCAGTTCTCTGGTGGAAGAAGAGATTCTGAGCTCCAGGGGAGTCTGGGAGAAAAAGTTTACGGTCTCCAGCAGTGTCGTGTGCTGCAAATTATCCTTTCAGCGTAACCTGCGTTTGCCACTCGTAGTCGGCAATAGTGCTTAATCTCCTAAAGAAGCACTCGAGCCTTGACGTATTTTAGCTGCCTTCGCATGCGGTGCAGGGCTCAGAAACTCCCTGGAAGTCAGTCAGCCTCTGTAACACAAGCACTGAATCGGCCTTTGACAATGTAACCAATGTTGTTGTAAGTGGGCCCCCCTGAAAAAATGATTTAATCATTTTTCTCTTTCTCACTTATTTTCCCAGCATGGGAGCTGAGCAGCATTCCAAAACAGTGAGGGAAAGACATTGCAGCAGCCATTTCCTGAGAGCAGGGGAGCAAAAAGCTCTTACAAGGCACTTCTTAATAGGATCGCTGAGTGCTGAGGCCTTAAGCAGACTACTCGTCTCCAAACATCTTCAGGGATAAAATATAACCTTGGTTTTAGACAGTGTAAAACATCTTTGTCCCCCTTAGCAACAGAAACAGATATGTAGTGAAAAGAGAAAACTGATAAAAGTAAGAATTGTGACTTTTTTATTTCGCAATTGCAAGTTTATATCGCACTGATCTGATTTTTTTTGTCTTACCGTTTCAAGTTTACATCTCACAATTCTGACTTTTTCTCTTAGAATTGCGTGACATAAACTCACAATTGCTAGTTACAAGTCCAAAGTGTGAGATATAGAGTCACGGTTCTGAGAAGATTTTTTTTTTCCCTCAAAAACTGGACTTTATAACTCACAAGTTTATATCTTACAATTCTGAGAAAAAAAGTCAGAATTGAAAGATATAAACTTGCAATTCCATGAAAAAA
>JAUMHI010000054.1:519756-540604 GCA_032359435.1 Enteromius unitaeniatus | reverse complement strand
CTCACAAGTTTATATCTTACAATTCTGAGAAAAAAAGTCAGAATTGAAAGATATAAACTTGCAATTCCATGAAAAAATTGCAATAACTAGTGGCTGCAAGTTTGTATCTTATCCTATCGTACAGTAATTTTGAGAGGAAATGGTCTGAATTTTAAAAATAAAAAGTCGCAATAACCAATTTATTATCTATTCAGTGGCAGAAACGGGCATCTGTAGAAAAAGGCTAGTTTACCCGAAAGTGTACAATTCTGTTTACACACTCTTATTGTCCCAATCCCAAATCTGTATGATTTTTTTGTGAAACTCAAAAGAAGATATTTTGACAAAAAATGTCTCAGAACTTTTTTTATCCATGTAATGAAACTCAATGGTGTCTAATATGGTTTTTGCTCTATGGATAGAAACAGTTCTCCAAGTTTCACAGTAGAAAGAGCATCAAGCCAAGATTAAAGCCCATTCCAAATGTCTAAAAATCAAAAAGCCCCCATGGACGTGTCTCCTGTGGACAATTATCTCCACACTGATTGGAGAGCTAGGACAAGCTGTACTGAACCTGTGTCTCTTTGGAAATAAAGATCAGCCTTTGAGGTCCAGTAGCATCTCTATTTTTCTTCAAGCATATATTGTCTTCTAATCCTGCCTCCGTCAATAGCTGACAACCACTTGAAATCTTTGAAGTAGTGTGTATATATACCACAAGTGGTCTTCGTGTTACAGTAGATCGCTTTACCCCATCCCATTACTTACAGGTTTGACGGGGCGACTTGCATTAGTCCAGAGCAGTGTCAGCATTTGAGTGGCACATTAATAGCGGCCCCTGCATGAGACTTATTGTATTCAGATGACTGCAGAAACCGAGTACTTATACATTGTAATTATACACCTGATGTTGATGGACGACTCCAGTGTTTAAACAGGAGAAGAATTTCCTTTGTAAATTAACACTGCTCTAATTGCATCGTCCTTAAAATAACTGGGGCACTGACCCTGGCCAGAAGAATCCAGCAGTGTGAACCTCTCAGTGATTTAATCACTTTGCCCTTAATAAGGTCTATTTTTAGAGGAAGGGTAAGTGTATGCATATGGAGGGTTTCCCAGATGCATCAGTTATAGAGACAGAACAGCTCAAATGCATTAAAATATATACATATACATACATATATGTATAGACACATATGTATTAAGATAGGCCAGAGTTCTAAATTGTACAAAAACAAAATCTCAGATTTATTGGAGCAGTAACTCTAATCAAAACTAATCTAGCAATGCAATGTTACATAATGTAGTTTTTGTTCTATGCAGATGAATATAAAATATTTAAATTACAGCATTTATGTTTGGAAATATTGTGTAATATTGTCTATTTAAATATTTGACCTGATTGCTATTGGGTGCTCCAGTATAATCGGTCCTGCGAAACTCATCCAGTGAGAAACGTTCCGTGGTGCAAAAATAAGTGCAATTAAAATGCGTAAAAAAAAATGTATGTGTTATTTTTGTGTAATTAATTAATCTAAATTAACACGTTAAAGTCCCAGCCCTAATATATGAATCTGTTTTTATGCATATAACATATAATGAATTATATCTCAGTTATTTGGTAATGATGTAAATTTTTGGTGTTCTGTAAATAGCATGGTGCAGTGTGTGTGAATATGATAATCACTTATTACTATGTTATTACCATTTGAAACATTATTATTTTAAGATTACCCTTTTTTTTAAGGTGCGCTTGTTATCTTGTAATTACACGTATAAGTAATAAGTAATATTAATTTACTACATATATATATTAGGGTTTATCTTAGAATTATTCATACTGTAGTTTATTGTTTTTATAATAATAAGTAACAAGAACACCTTAAAATAAAGTGTTACCCATTTTTGTACTGAACTGTGTGAGTCTTGAATTGTAAACAAGAGATATGACGCATACTTTAACATGGTAACTGATTTGCTGTTCGTTTAAATGGGCAAAAGCTGATTTGTTTACTCATTCGGCATGTCTCATCTGTCTCCAGCATTCTCCGTGTCTATCCTGTGCTCATATAACCTGCATGATAATTCCATCAAACATCATTTATGCAAATGCAAT
Organism: Enteromius unitaeniatus; assembly: GCA_032359435.1. NCBI lineage: Eukaryota > Metazoa > Chordata > Actinopteri > Cypriniformes > Cyprinidae > Enteromius > Enteromius unitaeniatus. The sequence continues at coordinate 538,509 of JAUMHI010000054.1, read as the reverse complement.
TACCGCAGAAACATGATAGCTAGATGCGAGAAATTTATTGCTCAGAGGGGTTTGGCTCTAAACATTCAATTAAAATATTACGTTTCGTCAGATTTAATCAAAACATAATAAAATACAAGGGACAACTGGTCTACCAGGGAGGAGACGGGTTTCTCTGAGAGATTTTCCAGGGAAGTGTGTTTCTGTGCAGTTCTTTGGTCATGTGCCATGTTAACTGGGTTATGCGGCAGGGGACCGTGCCAGCTTTGGCCAAGGTCGACACAGATGTGCTACAGTGGAAACCACTGGATTCAGACGTACATCAAAAGAAAAGACCTGAGATCAGGTTTCATAATCGCTCTGTCCACCTGCGCTTGCTTTCATCTAACAGCTTCAAAGCTGCTTTAATTTTTCCCCAGTGTTGTCACAACACAAGAACTTTTGCAGCCAAGCAACAAACAGACGCAGATGTAACTTTAAATTCGTGAAATATCTCTTCCCAGGCAAGTGAAACAAACACAATTAGGCAAACCAACTGGTGCCGTAATTAAAGGAGAAACACACCATATTTACTTACTACTCCATACACCATTTCTGGATGTTTAACACGCCAGACTCGATGCTTACAGATGTGTTTCCAAGGCGATAAACCTTTCACTTTGGGAGGTGACGCGTGCTCCGAGGCAGGGGTGCTTAATTCACGCTGTCATATACACAGATGTCTCAAAGGCAGAGACCTGAAGAGGTGGAGGCCATGAAGACCCCAACCAACCCCCTGCTAACAATTTACCAGCACAGAGAGGTAAACCGTGCCACCTTTTTAATTACAATAGCTGTTTTTCAAAGTGTATGCAAAGGAAAGCTTTGTGAGGTGATGAAACAACTGCAGAGTGAGAAGAGAAAGACAATTTATCAAGTTACCCCCTTGTCAAGCGCTCCCATATGTACCTTCCCAGGAGTCACCACTGCTGTGTTACGCATATGTACTGTGAGTTCAACTTCTGAGAAGTTACAGAACAAAAACATCCATATTCTGCTTTTCAGTGTGCGCTTAATGCTTTTTATGTCATGACCCGTGACTAATTATGTGTATTTAAGGTTGAAACCCAATCTCTGTTATTGGATAGCGCTGTATTGTTTTACTGTGAAAATGTTATGTTGATAGTAGGCTGAGATTAAGACGCCAGCAATGTGGTAACTGGTTTTATTCAAATCGAGGAATATAATTTCACACGTATGGCTCCTTTGAATTATTGTAATAAATGTAATTTCAGTACCCTTACTGCATGATTTCCTACTTTTTTTAGAAAAACACATTAGGCGTGTGACTTAGTGATGTTAGGTATAAATTATTTATACGTTGTAAAAGTTTTACAGTAGCATTCATGTGTTTTTGCAGTTTATTTTTCTTTCCACCAAGGAGATAAGTTATTCTCATTCTTCTTGTATAGGATAATGAGACACTTTGTCCTAATTTCTTAAAATTCACATTTGAATTGCGTCTCAAAGGACAATTCATCTAAAATGCAAAAACATTCAATGTTTTATGAATACAGTTTCATACTGATTTGCGAGTCGTTTAGTAGTTTCTCCTCCTTTGCATTGTGTGTCTAATCCAGGAACATGACCTAATTTCTGTAGTTTTTATTCCCTGTGCTTCTTCGCAGCGTTTTCCACATTTAGAGCGCACCCAAAGCCCAGAGCAGACAGCTGAATGCAAAGATCTGCAGCAAAAAGACGGTGTATTGTGGGTGAATCTCATTAAAATGATGTATTGTAGTACATTTTAGGACATGCGCACTATTTATTGCAATTCTTGCTTTTTTAGGATCAAGTGGTCCGGCCATGGAAAATGAACAAGAGATTCTTGATAAAAAGGGAATATTACCATACTAAATCAATGCTTCTCAACTGGTGGGCCGCAGACCAAAAATAGGCTCTAGGCCTCTTCTAAGGCTCTGAACAGCAAGGCAAAGTAGTGCTAAATGTGAATAATAAAATTCACCTAACAAAAAACTTTGTATATATCGTATAGGACAGTAAAACAGTAAAGATGAGCGTCCAGTTCAGTACATCAGTGTTTCCCAGCCCAGCCAAGTCTCTCACAGAGTAAAACAGTCCTTTTCTTATTAATGATCATCATTTCCTGTCGGCTGTATTCCAGTAACCTGAGTGCATCGCAATAACATTGATCTGAAGATCCTTTAACCGAGCACTTGATCCCCTGCGCTGTGCTACTGATAGTCAAAGCATGTTTTATTCATCTCTAATTAACTATTTTCAATTGAGATCATGAAACTATACACTACAGGTGCAGACATTATTTGACTGAAGTACACCACAATTTATTCGTTTAACAGAACCCATAAGGCTTACAAAGTGTTGTTTTTATCTTTTATCTTTTTTTTATTTTTTATTATTATGAAAAATGTTACTGACCATTGACTTTTTTTTACTGTTTATTTTTTTAACATTTTACTCTATATATGTATTTATGCATGCATGCATTTGAAATGTAATTTCTACCTTTTTAATAAAATAATAATAATAATAAAATTAAATAAATAATGAATGGTTACATTCAAATTGTCTCATTTTAAAAGTCAAAGTAATTTTACATTACATCAGATCATTTTAACTTCTGTATCTTGCAAATATATCAGTATTAAGTGCATACATGGACCAACAATCTAACTTCCTTCCAGAATAAAAAAAAGTAATGTGTTATGTTAGCATCTGTGTTCATTTCCAAGTCTGTATATGTAAACCCGGCTCAGTGTGAATAAAATGTATAAAAATCTCTGAGGTGTGCATACATATATCCGTTTCTTACATATCCAGTGCCAATATTCTGTGAATTGCAGATGCCTCACAGGCTCACTGAGGTTTGACAGGCTGGGACATTCATCAAAGCAGTAGGGAAGCCTCTGCACACGTCCTAATTACTCTGCCACCACTAATTAATTTACATCACCTTGCAAGTTAGGAAAACTCTTTCGGAAAAACCCATACCTGAAGCTAAATATGAGGTTCACTCTAATATAAAAACACACACACAAACACAAAATAACAAAAAAAAAAATAGAAATAAAAGCACACACAGTCTCACAGCAATTCGTACATATTTAACAAGGTGGCAATTCATATGAATTTGTACTAATGACCTAAACCTAACCCCATCCCTCAACCTGCCCGTCACTGGGGATTAGACGGATCATACACAATTGTACGAGTGAGGTAGTACGAATTTGTACGAATTAGCATGAATTTGTCACCTCGTAAAAATATGTACGAATTGGTCATGAGACTGTGTTGCACACATCCCAAACCAGACCATAAAATACCCAGGATGCACATACACCAGTGCTCAGTTGGTCTGCAGGACATCCCGGACGACAGAGAGGCCTGTGTGTGTCTGTGAGCGGGGTTGAGAGAAGTATGGCCCGTGTCGTGTAGTGTCAGCAGTGTGGACTCACCATCTTCTTGTTTTTAGCGAGCAGGTTCACAGCACAGCAGGAGAATGTGCACACAATCTCCACCTATCACCCTCTTTCTCACACACACATATCATTAGCTACTACACTTTAAAGTAAACGGCGGCATAAGGCGTCGACACTTTTAAATTCGATTTAGCGGTGCATGTGAAAATGCTCTTTGTGCACTTGCTGCTTGAATAAATGAATGGGTAATTGTGCTGTCTGTGTTGTTACAGAGAGGTTGATGGCAGCACGGCAAAGTCAATGTCGAAAGGAGGTCGTTTTCGCATACGGTGTCGTTGCCTGCGTTAGTCTGTCTCCGAGATCTGTCCACACCTTCGCAGTCTAAACGCAGGCGTCTTTTTGCGTCGGTGCCAAATCGCTGACACCGCAATTAATCACATCCTAATGAACATCCACCTCCCACCCGTGTTGCGTCGGCGAGCTTAATGAGCTTAAAATTCGGAGCGCATAAGAAGGATAGTTTTCATTTTCCCTCCTGTAAGCAGTGAAATAAACGATGCTGTGTCCACCGTGTTCTATTAAGTTTCTCATGACCTCTTTTCAGCGAGCCAAAGCCACAGAGCCGCGCTAGGAGCCAGACAGGAGTGGCGAAAGGACGATGATAGAGCCGCGGGTTGTTCATCTAGTGACACCCGGCGTGTATGATTCAGTAGTGTGGTGCTAAACATACAGTCCTCCGCATACTGAGACATCCGCAGCGGCTCCTACAGGGAGACTCTATATGAGATCTGGCTCCACTGTTGGCCAAACAAGGCCCTGTTGGTTGGTCAGGCCGTGTAACTCATTGGTGTTTATACCTCTGATGTGGAGATGGTGTTACCTGTGCCGGCTCATTTGCTGTATTTCATCCTGAAGCTCACTTCAAAGCAGTGATGACGGCTGGAAAGTAAGAGAGTCACTGAGTGAGTTATGCTGAGGTATTAAAGCACCTCCCTCATAAACACTGTGCTCACTTGTTTCTGAGATTCACTTTAAAATGCCGTTGTATGATAGCAGTTTTAACTGAGTAAAATAGGTACAATATGCATCAAATGATAGACATTATGTGGCAACAGAAAGTAATGTATATGTTGAGGGGAAATAAATACTAAAGCTTTAAAATATGAGAGTGGTTCTCTTCTTTGCATGTGTATATTTTATGGCCCAAAAAACTCTCCCAGTTGTAAGTATGACTTTAGAGGCCGTTCGTACAGTTTTCTTTTTTTATATTTACCATAATTCAGATAGCAAGACATAATCATGGACTCAATTGCATTAATACATTTTACCACATTATTATTACCTGTATTTCCAAGCCTCAGGCAAACCAAGAAATTATGTTCTTTTCTGAGAACTGGTACTTTTTAGACGATTCATTTCTAGTAGTTGCGAATAAATTAGCTTAGAATTTATATAAGAGCTTTCATTTCCCCCTCCATTCAAGTGCTCAAATGTTGATATTTGGTTAAATTTCAGTTGTGACATTCGACATTGACATCGTCCAAAACTCATTGTCAATTCAACATCTAATGTAAATGTTAAACTGATGTCCAATACCAACGTCAGATGTTAATAATTGATAGTTTTTAGCTTCTGTAACCAAAATCATGTTAAATTGTAAATGTTAAATTGATATCAAACACTGATGTATACCGGGTTTTCATTTTTAACCAAAATGCTCTGTCATGTCCAACGTCAACCTCACGTTATACTGTATAGACATCTGGTGCTTCCTGGCTTAGTTCACGCATGTGCACATCACTCACTGATCAGTCTTCTGTCCAAATCGAAATGGTTTCCTCAGTGCAGTGACTGTTGAAGTAATTGAATCACTGAATAAGTTGGCAAAAACCAGCATCATAGAATCATATACACTGGTATATTGGCTCATGATGAGTCAGAGTGACTTTCAGGCAGTTCAAAAGTGAGTTTTGATTGAGTAACTTTCAAGTTTCAGTATGAACTAAAATGAACGGATGCAAAATAATGATTTGAACATTACTCCAGACAGTGTTCCCTAGGCTATGGATTACAAGTAAAAATGTTGTTTTCCTGCACAGGCTGATCGCTTCCCTTTTTAAGACTACAATTTATCATCAGTAGTCCTAAGCATTTATTGTTTATCATGTTGCTTTTTTTTATCCAAAAAAGTATTATGGATCACCAAAGACAGTGTCAGCTAAAAATCTTTATAGTAAAAAAAGTATTCTACTGAAGAATTTTTTTTTGGATGGCCTAAGGGTTAGTAAATTAACAGTATATTTTTATAATTGGGTTGAACTATGCCTTTAAGTATTACTGCATAGAATTTCTTGTTTTTAAATACATATTTAATGTTTTTATTTATTTATTTTTATCATTATTATTCATTAATTAAAAAAAAAAACATTTATTATACTGCTGTCAAATGTTTCATCAAGATTAATGACATCCAAAATAAAAGTCTAAAGTTTACATAAAATATATGTGTGTACACTGTGTATATTTTATATATATATATATATATATATATATATATATATATGCAATATTGTTATATTCGTATATAATACAAAATATATGACTATAAAAATGAATAAACTTGTAAATATTTTCAAAATATATACTGTATGTGTGCGTATTTATATATACATATTACACATTCATATGCAATGTAAACAAAAACTTTTATTTTGGATGTGATTAACAGAGATTAATTGTTTGACAGCACTAATTTATTTCTTAAAAAACACTAATAAAATAATTCAGTTTTATTCATTTATTTTATTGTGTTAAATTACATATTTTATTTGCACATGTAAATGGTGATACTGTACCATAAATTGACTTTTCTGAATAATTTTCTGGTATATGAATATGTTAACAGAAGGTGGGCTATATCGCTGTCCTATATTGCTCAGCCATGAGCTCAGATATGTGTGTTGTGATGTGCCGGGTCACACCTGCAGCCTTTGTTAAGTGCTTTTCACATTCTTTCCCATTAAGCTGATGTGAACAGGGCAACAGGACTGCCAAAAGTTTTCCCTGCTCAAGCCAACAGAGCAAGGGTGCCGTCAGCTTATCTTGGGCTGGACTTCAATTAAAACTCAGGAGGGCTGGCCAGAAATACGCTCCTGTGTCAGGCTAAGAGAAATCTGAAGGGGGAAAAAAACAGGTGTGAAATGTACAAGACTCTAACCTTCAGTACCCTTGTGAATTCATTTCAGTGAGATTTTGACAGTGCTGGAGCGATGCAGTGTGCTTGCTGTATGTCTAAGCATATCAAACAGAGCTGCATTTGGCAGAAATCTTTTGTGGAGTGGCAGCACAACCTTTGAGCTGCTACAAAAACAAACGTCCATTACGTCAACTGATATGGTGTATATGCAACGTGATTATTATTGTTTTTCTGTAAGACTGAAGTGGTGGGCCGTGTGTGAAAAGAAAAACAAAGTTTACCTCACACAGTAGATGGCTTTGAGTGGCGGTTTTTTGGTTTGGCTTGTGTGACACAATGCCCTAGTTTTTCTCGCAGTATAATCTTTTTACATTCACTTTTTTATTGATTTTAGGTTTTTGTTGTCCATGATTATTCTCCAAAGATCACAAAGTGTGCCCTTTTCACAGATCAGGTTTTCTAATTATATATTGGTCATAACCAATTACAAACCTTTTAAAAGCCTGATAACCTTTGGTGTATTTTCTGGTTAAGTTCAGCTTGATCTTGACGCCTGACAATTAAATCGGGCCCTTTCATTAATCTCAAGTTGTCGTCTCTGTTTATGCAGGTTGTGATGATGGGTGGGGGTTGAGTGTGTGTGTGTCTTTATAATTGCATCTGCCACCTCAAAGCTAGATGGAAAACCCAAGGCATTACCTCACAGTGTCCTTGAGATATTTTCTGAATTGCTTTGAAATGTTTTTAATGGCAAATCACAGGCAGCGTAATTACGCCTCGACGCAGAATAATCATGATTGTTTTAAGGGCAGATCACTTTGAGTGATATTTCTTGCTTGGTTTTATGTGCATAGCTGGTCTTTCGATATTCCTAATGTGGTAATGGTGTTGACGTCATTTCTTTTCTTTACAGTCGCCTTTTTAATCTCTCCTACCTTCAAGTTTTCCTTTACATTTTTTTGATTTTCCACTTTCAGGACATATATTCTTTCAGCAAAGCAGACATTTTGGCTTTATAATGAAAGCGTACTTACTGTATGAACCTGAGGGTTTGAGGTGAAAAATCTCTTTGAGCAGAGAGACTAGATAACTGTGCGATGGGATGGTCCTCTCGGTTGCCACTCTCAAGAGCCTGTGGGTAATTATCAGCTGTCATCATTTGTCAGATCACCAGGTATTTCCTATATTAATCTTGTCTTGTGCCCTCCCACATCTTCTCTTCTTGGAAAGGTGCTCAAAGTGAGGAATAATGCGAATGGGCCTGACACACTGCCAGTGGCTGAGACGGATCTTCAGCGGTGACCCCCGCCCCCTCGCAGGACGGGGGGGATTTGTCCCTGTGCGACGGCCCTCTGCTCCGGGGCTACTGCATGCTAATTTGACCTATTGTTTCAGGGTGACTGCTTTCCCAGTGCCTCCGAACAAAAGGCCTTTGCGTGGATCTCTGCTTTGCCTTGTTTAATATTTACATTTGAATATTACCCTGGCTCCGGCGCAAGGATATCAAAGCTGCTACGAAGAAAGGAATTTTGCTTTCTGCTTTTGACGAGAGGATTTTGAGAAGGGATTTGTGTCGATGTTTTGAAGTTTGCGACGCTGCAAGGATTCTCGTTAACGCCCACAGCTAGTTTGGCTTGAGCTCAGAGATTAAGTATTTGATGATGATTAATTGTAACATATGTATTAAAACGCATTTTGTTTTTCAAATAGTGCTGTAAAATGATTAATCGCCATTGATTGCTTTCAAAAAATAAAAAAAATAATATATTGTGATTAATCACATACAAAATATTGTTTTTGTTTACATAATATATGTATGCTTACTGTGTATATTTATTATGTACAGTGGGTACGGAAAGTATTCAAACCCCAGCTGTGTTTGATTATACTGATTGGATACTTGATTAGGAAAGCCACACACCTGTCTATATAAGACCTTACAGCTCACAATGCATGTCAGAGCAAATGAGAATCATGAGGTCAAAGGAACTGCCTGAAGAGCTCAGAGACAGAACTGTGGCAAGACACAAATCTGGTCAAGGTTACAAAAAAATTCTGCTGCACTTAAGGTTCCTAAGAGCACACTACATAATCCTTAATTGGAAGACATTTGGGACGACCACTTCCTAGAGCTTTCTAGAGCTGGCCATCCGGCCAAACTGAGCTATCGGGGGAGAAGAGCATTAGTGAGGGAGGTAAAGAACCACCCAATCATCACTGTGGCTGAGCTCCAGAGATGCAGTCGGGAGAAAGTTGTAGAAAGTCAACCATCACTGCAGTCCTCCACCAGTCGAGTCTTTATGGCAGAGTGGCCCGACGGAAGCCTCTCCTCAGTGCAAGACACATGAAAGCCTGCATGGAGTTTGCTAAAAGACATCTGAAGAACTCCAAGATTGTAAGAAATAAGATTCTCTGGTCTGATGAGACCAAGATCTTTGTGGCCTTAATTCTAAGCGGTATGTGTGGAGAAAACCAGACACTGCTCATCACCTGTCCAGTGCAGTCCCAATAGTGAAGCATGGGGGTGGCAGCATCATGCTGTGGAGGTGTTTCTCAGCTGCAGGGACAGGGCAAAAGAGGGATCGAGGAATGCAGCCAAGTAAGCAAAACCTTCTCCAGAGTGCTTAGAACCTCAGACTGGGCTGAAGGTTTACCTTCCAACAAGACAATGACCCTAAGCACACAGCTAAAATAATGAAGGAGTGGCTACACAACAACTCCATGACTGTTCTTGAATGGCTCAGCCAGAGCCCTGACTTAAACCCAATGGAGCATCTCTGGAGAGACCTTAAAATGGCTGTTCTCCAACGTTTACCATCCAACCTGACAGATCCTTGTTGCATCTTTCCCAAAAAGACTCGTGGCTTTATTTGATCAAAAGGGTGCTTCCACTAAATACTGAGCAAAAGGTCTGCATACTTCATATTATTTCAGTTTTTCCTTTTTTAATAAATCTGCAAAAATGTCAACAATTCTGTCATTATGGGGTGTTTTGTGTAAATTAATGAGGAAAAAGTTAACTTAAATGATTTTAGAAAATGGCTGCAATTGAACAAAGAGTGTAAAATTATTTCTGTACCCACTGTATATATAAATGGGTAGTTGAGTATTAATGTGTGTAAAATCCATATGTAAATATGTATTTATCTCATGTTATTTGTATGTCAGTTTAGTTTCTTGGGGTTTTTTTCTACATTTTTGCTATGTCACACCATAGGACACTATAGGAGTCTATTTTTTATTTGTCAACTACCCAAATACACACACATAAAGTATATATTTTGAAAATATTTCCATGTTTTCAAAAATATATACATGCATGTATATTGTACAAATAATAAATATGCACAGTATTTTATTATTTTATGCACAAATTTATTATGTAAACAAAAACTTTTTTTGGATGCAAATAATATTGATTATTCATTTGATAGCACTAATTTCAAATATTGTTCCTTTTTATTGATATTATTGTTTTTATTTATTTTATTTTTTTTACATTTCTGCACTAGTAAAATGTAGTCAAAGACACATTTTTATTGATAAACACAAGTTAACCATCTGGGGTCTGAGGTGATTTTGGGGCCTTTGAGATGTTTGGACATGCGAGAAAAAATAGTTCAAATTTATCTCAGATATTTAAAACATTTTTAAAGATTGGTTTGCATAAATGCTATTTTTTAATTTGATAAAACTGTAATTGGTTCCTGCTTTATTGGACTACTCATAAAGTTTAAAGAAACAAATAAAATTCTTTCTATTTTGAAAACTGTTTTAAATTGCTTCAAATCAATCTTCGTATTCTTATAATGGCTCTTGAGGAGGATGAACTGTGTGCATGGCTGAATGAATCTGACAACAAAGTCTCATCTCTTCCCCCCCGCACAAGCCCCATGTTAATTAACACAAACTCCATGCATCCGCCGTGCCGCGCTGCTGCGGACAGTACCGTGAACCCTACGCCATATGATCGCGGCGAGGCTGGCCGACCAATCACAGATAAGAACTTGTGTGTCTGGCTTCTTCAGGTCAGTGGGGAAGGAAAGGAGACGTCTTAGTAATTAGGAGGCATCCACTATAGATACGTCTGCTGTCAGGATGGGTGCGTGAGGGTGGCGCGTGCCATAGTGGCCTCACTGAAGCGTTTCTGTCATTTCTGGAACGCGTCCCAAGGAGACAGATTCGTGGCGGGTAGCTGTGCAGTAATTGGAGATTTCTGGTGATTAAAATTCAATTTTTTTTTTTTTTTTGCATTCTCTCGCATCTGCATAGCCACAGGAGAGCCCCGGAGCTGTGCGTCTGTGGGTTTGGGACATGTCTGAGGAATGGGTCACTTACTCCCCCCGTCCCATCTTTTATCTTCCTCTTGAACGAGTGGAGTAAGACCAGACTCGCCGTTTCATCTGAAGGCGGATAGGGTCAGAGGTCACTTGTAATGGCTTGTAATGGCAGAACTGTAAGAGAGCACCGGGTGCCGATCCACTTCACTACACTCCCTGTTCTTTATGCCCGCTGCCCTTCTCACACAAATGACCTGGGCTGGGCCTGCACTCGCTAATGGAGTGTGTGTGTGTTGGTCTGTGCTTCCATGTGAAATATAGGAAGCTCAGATATTTCAGGTGATGATCAAAGCTTGATGTCTTCTTGTTTGTTTCCAGCTGTTCTCCACATTTGTGATTATACTTCACAGAATATAAAGTTTTAAATGTTACTATAGTTTAATACTGGTTTTGAGAACAGATATCTAGAGAGTGGGCTGGCCAGTGGTCAAAACAAAAATACAATGCTGATATGGTAACACTTTATATTAGGGAACACATATTCACCATTAACTAGAAGTTTCCCTTAATAAACTACTGCTGCTACTAGGTAAAATAGTTGTGTTTTGGTATCATGCAGAATGAGGCATTGATATGTATTTATAAGTACTAATGAACAGCTAATATACTAGTAATATGCATGTTAAAGGATTATTTTACCCAAAAATGGAAATTCTGTCATTAATTCCTCACTCTCATGTCGTTCCAAACTGATAAGACCTTTGTTCATCTTCAGAACACAAATTAAGATATTTTTGATGATATCAGAGATCCATCTGACCCTAGATAGCAACACAACTGAAATAATCCAGATGCAGAAATGTGGTAAAAACACCAGTAAAACAGTCCATGTGACATCAGTGGCTCAACTTCAGTTTTGCAACGCCACACCACCACTATACTTTTTTTTGTGCAAAGAAAACGGAAAAACATTTACTCAACCATTCTTCTCCACTGACTTCCATCTTCCACCATTTTAGAGAGTATCAACTCTGATTTCATTAAAAAACTATTTTCACTTGTGTTCTGAATATGAACAAAGGTCTTAAGGGTTTGGAATTATGTGAGGGTGAGTAATTAATGACAGCATTTTCATTTTGAGATGAACTAACCCTTTAAAAAGAATAGTGTTCCCTAATCTAAACGTTGTGACTGATGTATGTATCCATTTGTTGATGACACTGATAGGATTTTTTAATGATTTTAAAATAAATCTCTTTAGTTCAGTGTTAACTGAGGCTGCATTTATTTGATTAAAAGAATACAGTAGAGACAGTAATAATATAAAATACTATTGTCATTTCAATTAAATGTTTTATTATATTAATATTAACTGTTTTAACATATATTAAAATGTAATTTATTCATGAGATGCAAAGCTGATGTTTCTGCATCCTTACATCCCTTCAGTCTTCAGTGTCACATGATACTTCAAAAATTATTGTAATGATGATAATGTCTTAATTTTATAGCGTAATCACAGCTGAAAATTAGTTGTGCTGAATACACATTTATAAACTGCATGTGAAATTAATTAATGTAATTATATATAAAATGTTTAAAAAATTAGATTTTTTTGTTGCTGTTGTAGTTAAAACAAAAATAATAATCACACTTTATTATTTTTTTTTTACAAATGTATTTATTATTTTAAAAATAATTTAGTTAACTCATTCATTTCAATTATTTAATTATTAAAATATATCAATTGGCATGGCTTAGGCAGAATCTAAAAATTGCACAACAAAATAATCATAAAAGTGTAATTTGTCATTCTAAGTGAAAATATTTATTTAAATTTCTTTGCAGAGAGCTTTTCTTACAATGCACGTACAGAAAATCGTGATTCATGATGTTAATGCTTTGAATGTCTTAATTTTCATATGTCTTTGAGTCACATATAGCAAATTAGAGATAAATGTCAGATGAATGCTAATTTATCTTTGTCAATGCAATGCATTATTTCTGATAATGTTGGCATGTCTAATTTGGGTATAGCTTCTGATGCACGCATTTGTGCTGAAGTATCATAATATTAGACTGTCACCAACAAAAGATAAAGCATTTGCAAGTATGCATGCATGATCATATGATGATTGCATTGTATTATCATTTGCATTTACGATTGTTTTTACTTTCCATCCAACAAACATCTACCAACCGACATGCTATAGCACAATTTCTATAATTGTACCAATGTCCTCACCAAATCAAACTATCCAAGCAACAATCAGTGTCAGAAACAACATAACAGCCTCCACTGCCCCAGCTCTGTGACCTGAAAGCGATGTAATGCACCAGATTCCTTTCATCCTGCTGTACAAGCCTGCATAAGCGAAGTTTAGTGCTCTCAGCATGACGTCTGTAAGCATCCCGCTAAAGATCTGTGCTTGGCTTTCTTCGTGACATCCGTCATGGCTTCATACAGTCAGTAGCAGTGTGTGTGCGGATGTGTGTGTTGTCGCGGTGCAGCGCTGTGGTGAGTTGTGACCGTTGCTGCCTCTTTCCTCTGTGGCTCGCTGTCAGGAAGCAGCTCTTCATCATGAGACTAAGGAGAAGAAGAGGACTAGAATGCCAGCCGTGAGAAATGTGCTCAGCTCTTCTTCACAGAAACAAATGCAATAGTGTATGTTTAATAGTGGCCAACTCCAACATTAAAGCACAGGATCATAGCCTAACTGGAAATATATGCATTATCAATTTTTTTATTTTTTCTTAAGTACATGCATATGGTGATTATATCAGATGCTATAGAACTTCAATAATAACTGTGATGCATTTTTAATGTAACCAAAATGTTCTACTGAAATGAAATGAAATTTACATATGAATGAATGAATAAATGAGTATATTAGTTTTGTACATAAATTGTATATATATATATATATATATATATATATGGTAAACATTTGTTAATTTAACTGTAAAATACTGCTCAAATTCCCTCAACTACCTACCTACCTACCTAACTAACAGACTGACTGAACAAACAAACAAAATTAAATAAATAAGTGGTTTTGTAAAAACATGAAATAGAATTGATTACATTTAACAAATTTTCACTTAAATTATTATTAATTAAAATAACAAATTATTATTAGCATAAATTATGAATCATACTATTATAAATAAACAAATTATTAAATAAACAAATACATTTTTTTGTAAAGAAATTTCATAGCAATGGCATTTATTGAATTATTCATTAAAAATCTAATTATTAACTATAAATAAATGATAAACTATTAATATGAATCATTTATATTTAAAAAAAAAACATGGTAATTATTTGCAAAGCTTTTAACTGGTATATTTTACATTGTAACTAGTCTAAATAACCATTTATATATATTAATACATTAAACAAACAAACTGATTTTTATACATCTCATAAAATGACATTTACTAAATTATGAATGCCCAACAGACATGGTAATATGGTAAACACTTTGTTAGTGTAACCTAGCTGTAAAATGTGTGAATGAGGAGAAAATGCATCAGGTCACTGAGCAGAGGACTGTTCACGGCATGCTCAGGGTGGCAGTGGTGTGTTGATCCGGGGGGAGGAGGGAGAGAGCTCAGTGTTGTGGGATTGAGTTCAGCCCTGGCGCAGGAGGTGTGCTGGAAAGAAAGGCGATCCACATGATGTTGTTTTATTTTCCTGCACAGACAATGGCAGTGGCCTGGGATGCGCATACCTGCTGTCTCGCTGATGGGAGTAGGCATGACCTCCGAATGTGACACCAGAGCCTGCTGGAAAAGGGAAACTGAAATCTGCAATTACACCAGTCAAATCCAGTCAAATATGCAATACAGTAAAGAACACCAAAACATAAAGATCCTTTTACTAATCTCCTGATGATGGATGAGGACTATGTCTATTATCATACAGGTATGCATGTTAATCATGTATTGATACATAGAGTTACACAAGTTAATTTATTCATAAATAAATAAATGAAGTGCTTTCTAAGTTAGCCAGATATTGCTATTTTACATTATGCTTTACTGTAAGATTTTATTTGTTAACATTATTTAATAAAATAAATTATGTAAAATAAAGTAAGAGTCATTAATATATCCCCAAAGTTTCAGCTTGCGGATAATAAAAATGGTGTAAAACTTTTCAACATGCAAAGTAATTAAACAAATGAAAAAACAAATATTAATTGCGATTCATTATGCAAATAGAAAAAAAACACATGCAAATATTATGATAATATTTTTTCAATTTTGAATGTTTGACATTCAATCAGGGAGATTTTCAAACTTTGTTTTGTTGGGTTATTTATTTAAGCAGTTTAAATGTAAAAAGATAAATCATGTAAAAGTTTAAATTAAAAACAAGTCGCATTCACGTCAAATTTACCCTCTTTAAAGCACCAGCAGATGCATGGTTAAAAGACCAAATAATAAACTTAAGGCGTGCTACATACTATACATTTTAAGTTGGGTTAGCTTGGCTTTAAGTTACTTTAAGCAACCATCCAGAACACCCTAGCAACCACATAATAATGCACATATACACACACACACACATACAAAATGAAAATAAAAAATTATCTGGAAAACTGTTTATTTTATTCTTCCATCTAAAGTCTGTAATGCAACATATTTTCTATCAATTATATCAGTGTTGAAGATGTATGAGCACTGTAATAATACTCATTATAGGCCGTCTCCAGAAAAGGACAGCAGTTTCTCCGTAAGGTGATTTCCAGGTTCAAGGTCTTCTGTGCTAGAATCAAAGCAATTACTTTAAGACAGTTCCTCTCTCTCTCTCTTCAGGCACTCATCGCTCAATAGAAAGTGGTGACCTTGCTAACTGTGTGAATACAATGAATTCTAATGAGCACATTACAGACATCACAGCCTTAAAAATATGTGTGTTTAAAGATCCACCTCTTAATCTATAAATGACTGCGGTATCGAACTTCATGCCGTGGAGTCAATATTTACTTATGCGTGTATTTTGGTAAACAGTACTTACTTTCTTCCATCATTTCAAGCATTAGTTTGGGCCTCTGATTGGTCTGATACGGTGTGTTGTGTGAAAACATTGAGGTAGTGATGTCATGACAGGAAGGCTGCAGGGGGCAGCAGGGGCTTTGTCTCATACACAACAACAACAGCAGCTCTCTGAGAATGTTTCACATCAGGTCAGCCTCAGAGAAATCACAGAAACATCATGGCAGTGAGTGAGATAAGGCAGTGATCTTCCAGGAAACCATGTGTTTTCTTTTTCTTGACACAGAAGACATTTTTGTTCAGAATTTTAACATTTTTACAGCTAATTTAATTTACTATAAAGCATATATTTATATTATATATATATATATATATATATATATTTATATTATACTTATATATATATATATATGTATATATATATATTTGCTTTATAGTTTAAATGTACATTTTATTGATGCTTGTTAATACTTAATTTATAATTGTGTCGAGATGTTTTTTTGTTTTTTTGTTTTTTTTCTGTGCCAGGGTAACATTAAAGCGCCTTGAGATTTGGTGCATTGTGCAAGAGACAAAGAAAGCCAAGGCAGCAGGTGAGGTTTATTTGCACGGAGAATCCAAACAAATGGTAAATAAGACAAGGAAAACAAAAGAAAACCAATTAACGTTACACTCTGCCCAACACGTGCATTCACAACTTAGAGGGAAAAAATCAAATAAATAAAAACGTAAAAACAAAACAATTGTATTTCAAAGAACAATCAAATTAACCAGACAATAGTCAAGGAGAATCACATTTGTTTTGTGAGATTTGTATTTCTGTGATGATAAATTATTTTAAAAAGAGTATAATTATGGCTCGCAATCAAACTGGAACTGTCACAGCATGTCTTAGGTGAACAACTATGCCAGATTCCCCTCTGAGCAGTAAAAATCATGACAAAACGCTTTTCCATTTATTCACTTTTGTATATGTGCCCTTGAGAAAACACAAGCAAATAAATACCCCCCCCCACCCCCACATCATTAACATTCATTTTTATTAAAGCTCATATTATTGAATAAACCGCCCCATACCTAAACTTAACAACTACCTTACTATCTTACCTTACTTACTTAACTTATTAATAACCAATTTATTAATTAGTCATTATTACAAAGATTTGTTTTATTACAAAGACAGTTATTTCATACTAATCTTTTGAATCATGCAAACTAATTTACTAAGAGTCTGCATGAGAGAAACAGATTAGTAACTTGTGCTGTTAACACAGTTTGGGTCATGTTTGTGGGTTTGGAGCTACTTGTGGAACAGTACATTAGATGTGTGTGTGAGCGTGCTGTAATGGCCATGTGTAAGAGGCGGCAGGCACTGCACAGGAAGATTTATAGGTTCAGGTCTCTGCCTGTATATTTACAGTCTCACGACCTGAGCAGATCCCTAGTTCAAGAGCAGGGCTCGAGTACTCCACATACACAAACAATCCAAAACTAACGTATAAACCTTTCTGCCTACAAATACTATTAATATAAACAAGCCTCTGTGCTAATTTTCAAAACACCGGGTCTATTTGTCATCATTAGAAAGTTCTGAATAATAATATCGCTCAGTTATGTTCATTCCAATGATTTGATAAGATAATGCTTGCCAAATTGCCTAAGTATAAAGGCTTTCTAAAATGCCAGTGTACTAACAGCTACAATATATCTTTATTGTGTGTTGAGGGCAATATGATAGAACAAAGAAGCATTTATCCACATGCACAAAAATAGATATTAAAAATAGATAGACTAGCAGTTGCATTGAAAATCATAAGTAAATGCATGTCTTTTTTTTTAAATTTAAAGTAATGGATAAATATGTAGAAAAGAAAGACTAAATGTGAATCAATATGCGAACTGACAATATCATTGTGCTTAATATAAACTTAAATATAAATACTTTGTCATGTGGAGATTATCACACTGAATTTATTCATTTATTTGTTTGTTTGTTGGTTTGCTAAATTTGAATTGAATAGATACAAAATATGAAAATTTTAAATATGTACAAAAGGTCTGATTGAAATGCAAGGGAGTTGATCATAACACCAGAAAATACATGACATGGTTTGAAGTTAAAATGATAAACCTTTTGTATACTATTATACACTAGATAAATTAAAGCCAATTATAAATTGTGCATTGTATGTAAATTGTATATTATGTTACAGGCACAGTCCAATTTATATTTTTTAAGTACCCATATGCATGTATATATACACACACACACACACACACACACACACACACACACATTATATTATATTTCAAATACCCATTTATATATATATATATATATATATATATATATAAATAATATATACTGCTCAAAAAAATAAAGGGAACACTTAAACAACACAATGTAACTCCAAGTCAGTCACACTTGTGTGAAATCTAACTGCCCTCTTAGGAAGCAACACTGACTGACAATCAGTTTCACATGCTGTTGTGTGAATGGAACAGACAACAGGTGGAGATTATAGGCAATTAGCAAAACACCCCCAATAAAGGAGTGCTTCTGGTGATGACCACAGACCACTTCTCAGTTCCTGTGCTTTCTGACTGATGTTTTAGACAGTTTTGAATGCTGGCGGTGCTTTCACTCTAGTGGTGAACTCGCATGAGACGGAGTCTACAACCCTCACAAGTGTCTCAGGTAGTGCAGCTCATCCAGGATGGCGAATCAATGAAAGCTGTGGAAAGAAGGTTTGCTGTGTCTGTAAGCGTAGTGCCCAGAGCATGGAGGTGCTACCAGGAGACAGGCCAGTACATCAGGAGACGTGGAGGAGCAACAACCCAGCAGCAGGAC
>JAUMHI010000054.1:430939-519656 GCA_032359435.1 Enteromius unitaeniatus | reverse complement strand
TCATTAACTATTACCCCATCAAGTTCAGCCAGAAATCTTGGTGTTATCTTTGATGACCGCCTCTCCTTCAAAGACCACATTGCTAAAACTGCCCGATCTTGCAGGTTTGCCCTACACAACATTAGAAAGGTCAGGCCTTTCCTTACAGAGCAGGCCCAAAAAACGTCTTATCCCGGCCCTAGTCATCTCCAGGCTGGACTACTGCAATGCTCTTCTAGCCGATCTTCCCTCATGCACAATCAAACCTCTACAAATGATTCAGAACGAAGCAGCACGACTGGTCTTCAACAAGCCCAAAAGGGCCCATGTCACTCCTCGCTTCATCTCCCTGCACTGGCTTCCAATTGCAGCTCCCATCAAATTCAAGACACTGATGCTTGCATATGGAACAACCACAGGCTCAACGCCCCCTTACCTCCACTCACTGCTACCAATCTACACCCATCTCCAGAACTCTGAGATCCGCCAGTGAGTGACGCCTCATTGTACCATCACAAAGAGGCACAAAATCTCTTTCTATAACATTCTCCTACACCGTTCCTGGCTGGTGGAATGATCTTCCCATCACTATTCGAAATGCCAACTCACTTACAACTTTCAAACAGCTGCTGAAACCCATCTCTTTCAACACTAGTCAAAGTCAAAGTCAGCTTTATTTGTCAATTCTGTCACATGTACAGGACATACAGAGAACTGAAATTGCGTTACTCTCAGACCCTAAGTGGATAACAGATAAACATTAAATACACAGCTGGGAGGGAGTTAAGCTTCCTGACAGCCTGATGAATGAAGCTGTCCTTCAGTCTGCTGGTCCTGGCCTGGAGACTCTGCAGTCTCCTCCCTGACGGCAACAGCTTGAAGAAGCTTTGCATTTGCAAACACGATTTGACATCATAAAAAAAAAAATTAAATAAATAAAAAATACTTAACCCTAATCTTTCTTTCCTTTGCTAGCATGCACTTATTTGAACATTGCCTGTTACACGGTATTATGAGCACTTCCAAAGTTATTTTTGCCTCTTTAGGACTAATTGCTTGTTGTTTTTCCCCACCTGTTAGTCGCTTTAGATAAAAGTTAAATGAATAAATATAAATGTAAACTAAGGAGCTGTTAAGTGTTAGAATGAATAATTAATTATTTAATCATAACAAATGATTAGAACATTTCCATACCTTTTGTGGATTCGAAATTAGTTGTAAAAGGAAACAAAAGCTTTGTTTTTAAGGAGGTAACACACCTGGAATGAAGGAATCCTTGCGGCAGTCATACAGCATACCAGGAAACAGAGGTCTTCCTAGGGCTGCCAGGTCAGTGGTTTCAGATGCCATGTCTGTAGTAAAATAATAACATAAAAATGGGAAAACAATGGGAATATTTTTAAATGGTAAATCTTATCTTCATCATCCCAAAAAAATTAAGATAATTAACACGGCTGGTACATCATCAGTGATTACTTTGTTGTTTAATCACAACAAGAGAAGTTCTCTAGAAATTATCCAGAACGTCCTACCTTGGTCTCACTCGATTCAACATCTCTCCACCACCCCATTACCCAGTTGATTTATTGTATTTGTTTGAAAACAAATAATGCCATAACTCTTTCCTTCACTAAATGCATTAGTATATATATATATATATATATATATGTATATGAACAGGGCTCTCAAGTTTTAGTAAAAGTTTGGAGTGAGGTTTTATCTGCTATAGGGGAGGAGCCACAAAATATTTGCACAGCAGCCCCTCTGGCCCCCCCAATTCTCTAAAGTTATTGCTAGCAGTTTAATTTTACTTATTTTACTTATTGTTCAGAATTGGTCCGTGCAAATATGAATTATAACAATTGGTAAATCTGATAAAAGAGACAAATTCTTTATATATTTCAAAAATACAAATGTATCAAAAGTAAACAGATAAATATGGTGCCAAAAGAGCCAACTGAATGTACATGCATACTGTACACATATAGTAAGATTGCAGAATCTGAAACTTTAGTAATAATTTAGTACAAATATTTTGTCCAGGAATCATAAAAATAATTAATACACATAAATAATGAATGAATGGATTCTCATTTCTGATTGGCTGGTAGTTATGAACTCGGCAGAGAACTTACTGACTAATTAGAATGTCTTTATTGTCACTGTACACATATACAATGTACATTATATACATGTATGATGAGATTAAGAGGATCTTCCTATTCAGTGCAAACATGTAAGAAGTATATTAACAATACAATAACAATAAATAGGTTACAGTAAGATGACTATAGGTAACAGTAAATGCAGATAGGGGATGAGGGGGTAGGATGAGAAGGGGGTAAAAACAGTTTTGAGGTAGAATGCTAAATATTTACAGAGGAATTGCACAGCAATTGTAAAAAAGTTATTGCATGTTGATTAATATGTTCAAGGTGGAGATTCACATTCGGCTGTTGGGGTATTGCACATTTGGAAGAAAAATTATATTGCGCAATGAAATGTATATTGCATAAAGTCCAGTGTAATTCAAGTCAGTTTGTGTGTGTGCATGTGTGGGGTCAGTGCATGTGCGAATTAAGAGTGGTAATGGCTTTTCAGAAAAAGCTGTTCTTGAATCAGTTTGTTCTCGTTCTGGTGCACCTGTAGCTTCTTCCTGAGGGCAAGAGGTTGAAGTCAAGTCAAGTCAAGTCAAGTCACTTTTATTTATATAGCGCTTTTAACAATACAGATTGTGGCAAAGCACTGAACATTATCAAACAGAAGATTATCAGATTAAACAGATTATCAAACTATTTATTTATCAAATGCAGAGACGGTCTCTGTAATCAAAACAACGATAATCACTAGAAATCAGGTGTCCCCAAATAAAGTTATTGATTGCATAAAACAAATGATAGCCTAACATTTTGTAACAAAGTATATAAAAGCAATATAAAGGCAAAAAATAGCATGCGTCCCTGAAAGACTGAAGAGACGTGGTGACCACTGACACTGAGCAGGGATATAGAGTCTGTCTGACAGCCACTCTCCATAATCCTCTAATACACACAAACTCTGAAAGCAGGCACACAGGGAGATCCAGCTTACATCTCTATTTCTTTCATACCTTTACTCAGACACACACATCCAGAGAGTGATAGATTGCCACTATGCTAACAGCATTAGCTGTCGTGCTGAAGGCAGACGGGCGGCTGCGTTTTTCAGAGCGAGCTGCGTCTGGTGAAGCCTGCAGACTCGGACCCAACAGTTAAGACACAGAGCATTAAATAACACAACAGATGCATGTTTATTTATCTAGCCCCCAGGCCAGCTCGACTGGTGAGTGAATCAACACCAGGGCCATTTCCATGCGAGCAAATGGCGCATGTCATGGGTGGAGCAAACATGAATATGGCTGAGAGGGTTTTTTAATCAAGAGACAATGCTTGATTTTTTAACCCCCCTCCCTCCCATTGTGCTGGAGTCTTCTGACTTTACATCTGAAAGACTATGAAAGTGACAGTTTTTACTCTTTGTCTCTGTGTGCTGGGTTTAGTTTACAGAAGCAAGCAAAATATCATAGAGTCGTATTGATTCAGGTATTAAATAAATACTGATGATAAATAAGGGGACTTTGTTACAGTGCAGTTACAATGTAATTAAGTGTGAGAAAAATTTATTCGAATGATGATTAGAATTTAACAAATTAGGAAATAAAATAAAAAAAAATAATAAACAAGCTTATGCTTTATTTTAAGTGACTTTGTTACGGTGTAATTACAATGCAGTGTACACAGCATACAGTGTATTTACTGCATAATGTTGGGTTTATTTTAGTTAGTTAATATTTACTGTTATTAGCCTACATTTAACATGTATAGCTGTGCCATGCTAAAACAAAAAGTAACCAAAAGTATTTCTAAAATTGCTTTTAGGTTTAGTTGAGAATTAATCAGCAGTATTCTTGAATAAAAAAGAAAAAGGTTATAGGATAGAATATATATTAAGCTCAGTGTAAAACTACAGAAGTCTGCGGTATGCCCTTATTTAGATAATAAACGTGTGTGTGTGTGAAAGTCTCTTTCACGCCACTAATCATGCCGGCGTATTCATGGCTTTCCTTTTCTTCCCACCTCTCTTCATGCCAGTAGAGCTCCAACCGTGGCCGCTCACTGCAGCTTTTCACTTTGCAGACAAAAAGAGGCGACACGGCGAGGCCACGAATAATGCGGTCAAAAAATGCACTGAGAGGAATTGCTGTGTTTTATGAGCCATTAAAATTTTATTCATCCCTCCACTGAAGCAGGTTTTGGCCAGGGGTCGTCATGCTTTAAATAAACTCAAGTCGCTCCAGCACCCCGTATCAGCATTTACCCATGCCTTCAGACTCCATGGACTGTTTATTAGTAGTGTTTGCTAAGACAAGCATAGATATTTCTCGTACTATTTCTCGGGTTATGGTTATGAACAAACCCTTAATGCTAAGAAATATACTTTGGTGTGTAAATAATCCCACGTAAATGATGCCTTGAATTATGTGCTGTTACTTTTCTTTTAGAGTAGCAAACCCTCCAAAAAAGAGCCATTGCTGTCCAGTCGGATAGGTATCCCGTTCAGTGCTTGGCTTGCATGTCGTGTTCCTGACCCTCCCCTCAACTTTGACTCTTGACCTGCAGAGGTATCTGTCATGACAGGAGGCTACTTAACACAAAACGGTGCCTGCTTCCAAGGGAGAGTAGAAAACAAGGCACAAACACACACACAGTGGATTCCTTTATACCAGCCCTCAGCTTTTGTTTTGGACTGAAGAACGTGCTGCCTTTCCCCCCTCCCTTCTGCTTTCTTCCCCTCTCCTTTTCTTTTCTTTTCTTTTCACTCTTTCTTTTTTTTTTTGCTCCTGCGCCTAGGAGTGTTCTCGTTCCGCAGCAGGTAGTGGCTGGGAGCAGCAGGATTCTGGGAGATTGTAAGAGAACGCCTTAATGAGCTGAAGGCCTCCTCGGCAGGAAACAAATGTATGCAAATGAGATGCACAACCCAAAAAGGATGGTGGTCCAAGAAGAGAAGACGAACTGCAGCTGACTAAGAGAAGAGTGAGTCCCCCCCCCTCCCCAAAGCAGCACCAGGATGAGCTCCACTATCTCTCTCATCTGAGAACTGGTAACAAAAGCACATTTTCTCATCCTCCATTGTAGGCTCTTACCGGTTTTTGTTCAATTACACCCCGTGGAATTGTGCTTAACCAGTTCAGTTAATCAGAAGTCAGGGTAAAGTTAGATCTTGATTCCTCTAGACGTATTCAATCAGATGTAGTTGGAATAATTAGAAATGTCAGGAGTATTCTTGTGGATAGAAATGCTGGCTGAAATATGATAGTGTTTTGCTGTATGTAATCTGCAGAGCTTTGGCACATTAATTTAATTCTTGTGAACCAGTGTTTACAACTGGGATATCTTATTTTTATTAGCTGATAAAAAAAAAAGTGATGTTATGGTTGTGGCTATTATAAATAATCAAAGATGTGTTTTTCTCATTTTTGTATACTTGATTACTTATTTATGTTTTTTATCTTTACACAGAAATGCATATATTTATAATAAATGCAATAAATTATATTAATGTTATGTGCACGTTTGATGCCAATCTATTTGTTTACGTTTAAGAAAATTATAGCATTGCCGTTTTATAACAAACTTAATCTCGATTTGCGCTTTCTTTCTAAATAAGAGCTTTCAGTTCTCTTCTAACTGATTTTGTGAAGCGTGTCCTCTTTTCGCTTTGGTTCCCTGCCTCTTTTAGATTTTGGGGCAATGGGCAGATTTCAATATTTTTAACGTATATAAAAATACGCATTTCCATGCGTATTTTTTTCGTTAAGCATAATTATATTATTTCAATGATTTATTAAACTTACACTGGAATAAGGTGAACTATATCGTTTTCTAACTACAAATGTTCGTTTAATAAATTCAGGGCAAATTTAAACTGTAAATTAACAAAAATATCGAATTATTTAACGTAACATTAAAATCTCGAAAAGCGACTATGCTTTATATCTTGACAGATGACAATACAGGTAACAATCATGATAAATTCTATTACAGTAGTCTATATGGTGTAATATATTTATTTAACGTGCTTTTATACAATGATTATTATTATTTATTAAATATTTGACTCATCTTTAAATAGAATAGAATAGAATAGAATAGACAATATTTAGTCAAATCCGTTCCGAAATGCAGATGACCATTCTTGGCTAGCCTGGGAGAATGGTGTTTGTCTTCAACGAAGTCGATGGTCATCGCGACCGCTACCATTATTTCTGGTTAAGCATCTGTCTTATTTGACTGCTGCTAAAAGACAGAAATCGAGGATTCGTGAAGGATTGGTGAGCTGCTGCGTGCGCAACAGAAAAACAGAAATCATTAGAGCAGAATCTGATTCCCACGTGCCTGCGGGTATAGACAAGAGAAGAAAACTGCAGCCCTTTAGTGAGAAAATGAGAGGCACCTGATGATGGCGAGTTTGACATGTGTTAATTGCTCAACAGCTCTCCTCATTAGGGATTTTGGAATTGTTGAAGTGCTGCAGGCAGAGAGCTGATGTCTGTCCGCGTCCAACGCGCTGCCACCTTCACTGCCAATACACACGATATTATATCAATCGCTTCACAGCAGCTCATTTATATTGCTTGTTTTTTTTGTTTTTTTTTTTAAGCTCAGTATCACTAAACATCAAAACAGATGCAGGCTATAGCTACCCTTACGGAAACCAACCATGGTTTTATTGTGGTAAAAGTGTAGTAACCGTGTTTTTTTTTTTTTTTGGTGTAACAATTTTGCCACAAATACCGCGGATAGACTGTATGGTTAGCAAAAACAAGGTTAATTTGTGGTTACCAGGGTTTTAACCATTGCTAATTTTCGGAAGGATGAATATTATGGATATTAATAATATGTGACCATGGAGCACAGAACCAGTCATAAGTAGCACTGGCTATCGGTAGCAATAGCCAACAGTACAATAAAAATTTTTTTTATGTCAAAATCATTAGGTTATTGAGTAAAAAGTATGTTCTATGAATAATCTTTTCCTCAATTTTTCACCATAAATATGTCAAAACTTGATTTTTATTTTTAATGTGCATTGCTAAGGACTTAATTTGGACAACTTTAAAGATGATTTTCTCAATATTTCGATTTTTTGCACCCTCAGATTCCAGATTTTCATACTGCCATATCTTAACAAACCATACATAAATGGAAAGTTATTTAATTCAGCTTTTAGATGATGTATAAAACTGACCCTTATGACTGGTTTTGTGGTCCAGGGTCACTATCTATCTATCTATCTAATCTCTTTCTGTCCTTTTTATCATGTTGTGTTGTGTGGTAATGCTGCACACTAAGTCTTGTGCTCTGGTTTAACGTGTAATTTTTCTAATGGCCGAATCCCTGTTTCTTGTTATCATGTATGTTTCCGGTGCCTGGCTTTCATTTGGCCAGCCACAATGAAACGTGTCATGTATTGGGATCCATCCCTCTGGTAAATTACTTGTTACCTGCTGGCATTTATTTATGTGGCTGTGAATTATAAAGCTTTGTTATTGCTCTGCCTTGGGTGTATTGTTTATGACACCAGTAATCGGAGTAATTGTTATTGTTGAAATGACCTGTCAGCTGGCCCTTGCAGCAGAGCTTGTCCTACTGACAGATAGTGACAGCAGAGAGGACTCCTGGACCCGCACCTCTGATGAGTTCTCCGCTGATAATAAGGAGCGCTGGGCCCCTGATAATTCGCCTGTCAATGCTGCCTGCACATCCCAGATCCTCAGCCAAATTGTTGTCATTCATTTTGACAAAGACGGCAAAAAGAGAGAGAGAGGCAGAGAGAGAGATTACCAAAATAAATTAATTTGTTCACACTTCCCCCATCTCTTCGAGGCTGCTCTCCATCCTGACTCGTAAATCGCGCTTGTCTGCTTGCCTCGAGTTTAACGTCTGCTTCACCTGCGAATGCTTTTGGAGCGTATCTGAGCGCTCGCGAGGCCTTGTCAGGCTGATTTTAAATCTCTGCCGGTGCAAACTTTCAAAAATAACACCAGGCGGAGGGATTTTACCACAGTGCAGGCGGTAGCGTTTGACCAGAGTCAGATTTCCTTTCTACCCAGAAGCTCTTACTCGAGACATATGGCATTAGCAGGTCAGCCTGACTGTGCTGGCGGGCAGATCGACCTCGGAGAGGCTGAAAATCATAATCAATGTCATCGCAGTCCGAGTGGTGCTTACGGGAGACATATCAGTCTGCGTCATATCGGCCTTTCTCTGTGTTGAAACAAATTTGGAGTGTTTATGTGCTAAATTCAGTTTTCCGTTCAGTTTAAGGAGCGTGTCACCAAGCTTAAGTGGGAACTGATAGTTTGACGTAACATGTCTGCATTTCTGCTTTTCTTGCAGCCAAAGCTCGCACTCATCAATAGTGGATAAAATCACAAGCCGTGTGATCCATCACGTTTAATTAGGCCTCTGAGTTCCCAGTAATAGTCTTTACTGCTTCCTGAACCTATGAAAATCAAGGAAATGGTAGTTATTGAATCTTTTTATGTTGTGTCACTTCATTTGCTTTGAGTTTGCCTAGAACCTTGCATATATATATATTTATTTAACAATTGCTCTTAAAAGTCACCTAATCCCATTTTTAACAATACGGTTCACCTCAAAGAAAGGAATACTCCACTGAATCTGAAATGGAAGATTGTGATGAATATTATTCACAGCATGGCTGTGTGGAATTAGTTCTGCAGAGATGAAAAGATGATATGACATGAATAAGGCTCAAATGACAGGTGATGACAGAGGCTTGATTGCAGCGATTTCATTTATTTGGGAATTCTAGACAGAGTGATGTCGGTGCATGAAATGGCTTTCTTATCCTATTTTTATTTTTATGATTATTTGACTAAGATTTTCTTGAACTAAGACTGCCATTACAACACTCCCGTACTCAAAATAACCATAAACACGGCACAGATTGCAACGTTTTTCACTGCGGATCAACAGTCCCCTCCTACTAATATGCTTTTTTTATGCTTTCATTTTTTATTCAAATGATACCATTAGCAATCGATTCATTTATCAAGGATGCAAAAATTAGGTTTTAAACAATGCCATTAATTATCATTTCCAGATGCAGCATGCACAGCAAAGTTGATTATGGTGATTTGAATATAACACAAGCCCACACAGATGGGGAGACTTTAGGAAAGAGAAGCCTATTTGAATAGGTTAGCAGACATTAATGGCAATAATGATTTATCAGTCCGGTCTGGCTTTTAATGATATTGTTATTAAGCAGAGTTATGATGCATACATCCTCGTGAGTCCCAACCAGCAAATAAACTATGATCTCTACAGTCTGTGTAATTATTTGTAAAATGATCGTAGTGCTTACACTATACACGTAATTTGTTAAATTCATGATAGTGTTCATATTCTTTAATTTAGGGAGGTACTCATTTCTTGAATTTCAAGCAAAGGAAAAAAAAAAGATACAGCTATTCGTAAAATTTGTTATTTATCATTTGAGGTATAAAGGTGCTGAATGATCATTTTCCATAAAGTCCATTTAGTCTGTTTATTAACTTTTTTATTAATCCATATAAAAGGTATTCCTTCATTGTGAGAGTCCGAGGCACACGTTGAGTGCTGGACTGCGGTTGTTCATGTCCACATCTGTTTTTTATTAATAACACTATTTTTACAGAGAAGCCTCTTCAAGAGAAAAGGCCTAGCTGCGTAGGTGAGTGTCATCGTCTGATGAGGCGTGGGGTCTCCACAGGGTCAGACACACCATGACACCTCCACCATCTGCCCCACCTCCATCCCATCACACACACACACACATGCACATTACCTCCCCCTACCACTGTACTGTCCCAGCAATACGCTATTACACTGTGAGAAATAAACACTGGTGTGCTTTAATGCAGTGTTTATTCCTCTAATCCATCTCCACTGATGTTTTCTGTGGGAAGAACAGAGGCTGGTTAACCCAAGTTCGCTGATCGCTGTTTAATTAGTGTGATATGGAAGTGAAGGTTGTTTTGGTGAGAGCTGGCCAGGTGCTGTCAATGAAGTTTGCTTAGGGCAATATTTGGGTTATGATTTGGTGAGATTACCTAAAGGGCCAAAAATTCAGTGGTCTGTGGTAAATAAATATATACACAGGTTTTGTTGTTGTTGTTTTTCTGCATTTATATGATCAAAAACACATAAAAAACAGTAACACTGTGAAATATTACCACAATTAGATTTCTATTTTAACATACTTTTCTTAAGCTTAAGATTAACAGTGTCCCATGATCTTTCAGAAATAATTCTAATATGATTTAATTTATTATCAATGTTGGAAAAAGTTCCCAGTATTTTTTGGATATCTTAATTAACAATAAACCTAAAATGAATTTTGAGTTTATTAAAAATATTAATATTTTTATATTTATATTAACCTAATATAAACTTTCTGATCCCAAACTTTATAATTATTTGATGCATTAAGGTTAATTCTGTTCTTTTTCAAAATGTTAATGTTTTCTAACTGTTTAAGTATTTGTTATCACTGTTTATCAATTTGAACACATCTTTGCTTAAAAGTTGTAATTTAAAAAGAATACTGTATTTTAAATGTATTAAAAGAGAAAACCACTAATATAATAATAATTATATAAATAAAATTTTAATATAGCAATAATTTTACAAATTTAGCTGATACCTTGATCAAATAAATGCAGCCTTGATGAGCATAAAGCGAAAAAACAACAACAACAAAAAAACATTACACAATCTTTCTGATCCCAAACGTTATATTTTGAATATATTTGAAACATATTCATGCATTTAGGTTGATCCTGTGTTATTAGCTGATAGTTTTTACTTCTTTACTAGTTCATTTCAATTTTAGCATCAGCGCAGATGAAAATGGCACATTACTGAGATTTGAAACTTGAGATTTAACTCTTGAGAACGTGTCAGACATAATGCATCAGAATAAGATTCGATTGTCAGTAAACAATAAGCTAAATTGTGTTTGATGACAAAGAAATACAATAAGACAGGTTTGGAAATGGCATGAAGGTGAGTAAATGGTGACATTTTCATTTTTTGGGTGAACTACTCTTTTAACCAGCTTCATTAGTTTGATGGTGAGAGGCAGAATGAGGGCGAGGAAGACTGTTGGCATGCTTCGTGTGGGAGCAGGTGCCAGAGGAGAGGCTAATAAACACCAGCTACAAGCTGGATACTCACTCCAAATAATGTCTTTTGGCCATGGCTGGGCTATTGATGTAACAATCCTGTGTTTCAGTAATGACGCCCATGTTGGGCATCAGTTACGGATCTCTCTGCTGCTGGCATCGTCTTTCAGTCTCCCTGCATCAATCTCACTTTGTTGTCGTTTTGGCTCTTGCCATTTCTTCCTCGTTCTCACCTTGCCGTCTTTCTCTCTCGTCGTCTCGCCTCCTCACTTTAGATGCGATGCAGGCCAGTTGGGACTTAATCAGATCCAGATGGACATGGTGTCGAAATTGTCCAAAAGGGTCTGAGAACGTGGGGAGCTGTCAGGCCTGTGGAGAGAGTGGAATTCTTCAGTAATAAAACGTGGATTTATCACCTCTCTACCACAGTCATAGCCCTTTCTGTTAAAAGCCGATAGAGAGAGGGAGGCCACTGTCCATTATTCTCACAAAACTCCGGTACAGCTCCTCAGCAAGGACCAAACTAGCAGCCTTCAGAGAAGGCGCATTAACTGAGAGCTTTCGCGTCCCCTACTGAGTCAAATGAACCTGCTAAAATAGCCGCTTTTCACAATAGGCTGTGTAATTGAAACCAGAATGTGGAGGATTTGATAAATTGCTTGACCCTGTAGGAATGTTAGAGCCGTAAATTTTTAGTGCATTTTGGCTATGTGTTTGGGTAAATGCATGTCTGTTCATGTGTCTTTCAGCATGTGAGTGCGTCTGTGTTTTTATTATTTTTAATAATAATGGCTTTTCACTGTCGTTTTAGTGAGGGCAAGCACACACACACACACACATACACACCGAAACCATTGTGGGCCTTAAAGCACCTTTCCTTTCTAAGATCAAATGGTCCATAAATCTTCCGCACTATATGGAGTTCCTTCACGTACTTGCTGGTTTACATTAAAGATCGAAAAATCCTTGAAAGGCTAACCATCCCATGCGTTTTGGTGCATCAAAAGATTTAGGGGCACATTCATTCAAAATGAATGTTGCATTGCTCATATTAAAGGTATGAAATATATATATGTAAAATAAATCACATTTTCTATATCATAAAAACAATGATTAGGAATTTTCTGAATTATATATGACAAAATAAAATGATGATGTAAAACAAGTTAAGAAAAGTAAATTAAGAAAAAATAAATAAATGTGTTTGTGTGTATATTTATATATATATATATATATATATATATATATATGGTAGCACTTTATTTTAGCATGCATGCATATTACTAGAATATTATCCATTTATTTGTGCACATATTAATGCCTTATTCTAATCTAATATGTATGTATGTGTGTGTGTGTGTGTGTATATATATATATATATATATGCATTAAAAAAAACATTTTAAATCTAAACATCTAAATAACTTTTTCTTCATTTACCTACTATATATAGGTTGTGCTTCCTTCATGCCGACCAGTCCCGTGCGGGCACAGTGAGGTCAGCGCAGTGTAAACACAGCACACGGCACGATTTATGGCGTTTGCTACGGCTACAACCAGAGGTCTGTATATTTTCACATCATAATTGCTTTTTGCAGCTTTTCAATCACTGAGAGCTCTTTTTGTTTTGTCTCTCACCCTATTCTAAGGACTGAACCATACACAACGTCTCAGGGGTATTTTCACCTCATTCTTAATTCTTAATTTCACCTCACGTCTTAATTTATGCCGTGTCTTTCTGTTTTTTTCCCTGAGTCAAGTGAATTGTGCAGCACTGTTAAAAGGAGCATATCACACTTGAGAATTTGTACCGCGGGGTTTCTCACTTGTTGACAGTAGTTACCTGTGCCCTGGCAGACCCTTGGCCCTGGGATAAAATGGCTTCTATCCTGGGCCAGACACATAAATATTTCCCTTTCTATTTTCCAAAATAGCTTTTAATTTAACAAGTTTTATGGCTCTAATATTAAGTGCATGTGTTTTACAAGACACCGTGTCCTCTGAGTCACCCCTAGGTTTTCAGCTGCTTTTTTACCTTATGGAGAAGAGGAAAAGGGGGAGATGTTTGACTGGGCCTCTTGCAGACACTCCCCCCTACTCCCCTTGGCTTGGGCCTCTCCTTCTGAGGGACGGCCATGTAGAGAGTCTGGGCTTAGGGGACGGGCGACTCCCTCTGTCCACACTAGTGTGTTCTGGCCCGCTGACCTCTCCCTCGGGGTTCCGAAAGTCCAAAAAACCTCTCAATCACTGAAGCTGCGCACGATGGGGATTCCATGTGTAGAGAGCACTTTAGCAACCAAATGGGGTCCTGAAATTGTAATAAATAAGATGTCTTTTGATTTTAACCGTGGTTAGCCTTATGTTTATTTAACAAAAGTTGCTCCCTGGTAATGGATTTATTACTGGGGCACAAAATTTTGAATGAAGGGTGGTGGGGGATTTGCATATGTGTGTGTGTGTGTGTGTGTGTGTGTGGTGAAAGAGGACCTGAATACTCTGTCTCTCCCCTCCAGGGACAAATTGATGTCAAGTTGTTCTCTCTGTCAGGATTAAGTGTCTGTTTGCTTTTTGCTCAGGTGCAGTTCAATGACTGAAAAAAGTAAAGCATCTCAGCGTCATTGCTGTTTTATAAAAAGGATGGAAACAACTACTGCACCCACATAATGAAAGCTTGTCATCATGTACTCATCCTCTCAGTGTTCTAGTCCTGTACAATTCACTGTTTCTTCCTGGGAACTCAAAAGGAGAAACTTTAAAGAGTTGTATTGTCGCTCGTTTACATGAATGGCCAAGAGATGCAAGAGCACAGGGAAAAGTATTATACTGTAAAACAGTCAGAATTATTCATGCCATCTAAGTCTCCTTGAGGCTTATATGAATTAAATAAATTGTATTAAATTGAATCATATATTAATGAATCAATTGTCTATTAATGAATCATACTGTTTGATCCAGGTTACAAAATCAGTCTGTATGGTTTGTTCATGAGTCAGTTTGAGTTGGTTCTCACGGTCACAGTATTAAACAGCACTCTGAGATGAAAGACTTTTAGGAAATAGTTACTTAATTTGGTCTGTTTCTCATCAAAGCTATCAAATGACTTTTGAAAGACTTACACTATATATAGAATATGTATGTAGAAAATGTTTACAGAATGTACTTATACCATGTTCAGTGTACAGGGGTGAGCATTTCCTTGTTAGTTTGTGCAATTATTTGTGATCTGCTTCTTCTTCTTTCTTTTTTTTAAATAAAGCAACATGTTTAAACTATGTTAAATAGTAAATTGTGTTTGTGTGCAAACTATTCATATTATATGATTAATTTTATATATATATATTAAAGTTACCTTTATTTAATGCAAAAACTGACACAAAGCAACACAAAGCAAAATGTTACAAACAAGACCTACTGTGAGAACAATTGTTGCAAATAAAAAAACAAAAAAACAAAAACGCAAAATATATAAAATTAAGAAATTATGCAGTTTACAATTAATATCAGTTATATGGTAAAATGCATCCTGAGATGGGGTTCATTTCAAATGGATCAGCCTTACGTTTACATCATTTTTTAAGAAATATATATTAAATTATAATCATTTCTCTTGAGAAATTAGTGACCGTGCTCAGTGCTATTTTAAAGTCAAATTGAAAGAAAGTTTCAGAACTAATTTTAAGAACAAATTCAGACGATTTATAAGCAACTATTCACCTCTTTCTCTCCGTGTTTAAATGAATCTCTCATTTCCTGATATATTAATACACTCTTTTGATTTTCTGTATTTAACTAAATGATTTTTTGATAATTGCAATGTTCGTATTTTATAAATATAGTGTCTGCTGATTGTAAATACATCATGAACCTAATTTAAGTGAGCTTGCAATGCAATTTTCACCATGCTTCAATTTCAATAAAGCATTTGATCATTAATATTGATTTTATTTTAAATCAAAAATAAGACTCTTGAGGACTCTTGAGGAACAGTTAGATGCATTCATGAGAACATAAAAACCTACAACATGCATAAGATAAGAGTCCATATCATCAGTGGGCAAATGAAGAACAATAAACAATAAAGATTTTCTTCACGGAAAACAAACACCCTCTCTCTCTCACACACACACACACACACACACACACACATCCACCGTGCTTTTTTTCCAGCTCCTGAAATTCAGCATGTCATAAATCTACCCCTCTGAATACGCCTGGCATGTTTTAAGGTTGCTGTGTCCATAATACCATATAACATAAGCACACTGCAGTTGATTGGTAGACATAAACATTGACTGCAGCCCGGACACAGTTTAGCACCCTGCTACAATTCACTGGTAAACTGAACTGCTGCTGTAAGTGAAAAATCAAGGTCTGTTGTCCCAAGAGTGGACATGGACTACACCATCACAACAAGGGAGAGCAAGGGAAACATTTCATAGACGTTTTATATCATAACGTTCTTTTCTACATATTTTTGCCAATGCATCAGTCATTTCTTAAAATGTTTCTGAAAATAGGCTGTGTTTTTCATAATGTGGATTGTGCAATGGAAAAGAAAACCTACACCACAAAGACTATGAGCACTGCCACGAAATGCTCATGATATCATAATGCGGTACACTTATAAAAACTATAAAAATATTGGTATCCATTTACCATGCACAGGAAATTAGCAACTCACAGGTGAAACTGATGAAGATAAATGATAATAACAAAGCAATTTTAATACAAAGTCTGGGCACCACATAAATCTAGAACAAAGATGTACCGGATAAAAAAATATATACAAAAAAAAAAACCCACCTAGTGCTGATGGATGTTGTTTTTACTGTGAAACGCTGTCAAAAACACCTGCCGGTATTAGACCGGTTTGCCTGTCCTTCTAAGCCAACACCTTTCACTTCAAATAATGCTTTTATCCCGGATCTGCGGAGGTGCAACTCAGGTTACTCATTCAAAGTGCTTATTATTTATCTCCGTGTTGTGTTTTACCCATTGACATCCCATTTAGTGTCGCTGACCGTGCTTATACAAACTCTAATAAATTTAAAAATGTAATAGCGTGTAACACTAACAATCTTAGTTGGATCTCAGACTAATCCATCACTAAACCTAACAATAGCCTGCCTCGACTGTGGCACGGCGCACTAAAAGCTTTTATGCTAAATGTGTAGCCTTGTCTAAAGTAAAGTGTGAGGGGTGGGGGCAAAGGGTCCCTTATCAGATGGATTTGTTTCCTTTACATCTAAGTGGAGAGAGATTTATCTTGGACATAAACAGGAACGGAGGTGGCACATCTTCGAATCGGCTCAAATATTTGGGAGTTTTGTGTTTTTTAGACCTCTCACACATCAGTGAATCTGTCTCTTACTCACACTTCAGCTAATCCTTCATCAGGTAGACAACTGTAGAATGGGATGTGTTTATTATTTTAAAGATGCAGAAATATAGCTTTTTCAGTCAAACCGATAACTATCAAAATATGAAATTAATGAACCCTGAAGAGCCCTTTTAATTCTTCTTCTGCCCGATACAACTACAACACCGCAGGGGCAGAACAACAACATACAGCGGCCATGTCATTCATTTTTCATGTTCTCCTCTGTTTTTCAGTTTAAAGGGCTAGAAGAGGCTTGTCCACTTCTTGTAATGTTTAGTTTAGGGTAAGTAGCCGATGGGCTTCCCGCTGTTACCTGAAAACCTCCACAGCAGAGCGAGTACATTCGTTCTAACTGAATCTCTTGTGCAGAGGCAGTCAGCCAGTCTGATAGACTACATTGCTCTTTATAAACTGTCTATGCACCATAAACTACACAGCAGAAAGCGTTGCTTTGGGTTGTGCAAGTTCAGGATTTAGACCTCTGGAAGCTTCGTCAATTTCAAGTGCTCCAAATTATATTCTAATCACTCTCTTACACCAAAATCTTCCTTTATTTATCTCTTTTTTCTCCCTCCAGCTGTTCCCAGTTGTATGCGATGATGCCAGTATTTTGGCATCATGAAACCATGGCAGCTAAGTTAGTAATCCAGCCAAGCGCCCATCCCTGTGTTGCCTGAATGGGTACGCCTTTAAATACTTGTGTAAAATAAACAGTCCTACTGGTATAAACTTGTGGCCTGTCACATGGTCTAACGCCAGATTCACAGTCAGCCTGCACCCATAAGCTTACAGTGAGAGACGACTGAAAAGAAAACAAAACAGATGAATAAACGGATAACTATAAAGATTTCCAAATGGATGCATGAAGCAGCCAGCAGGATAATCTAGTGTGATGTTTCTGCAATGACAGAATCTGTGTATAGTGAATGAGCACTGTCAATCATGGTAAAAAGCTCTTTGTTGCGTGTTAATGATTTGAAGAAATATAAACGTTCATATGCATGATTGTTTTATATTTGTCTATTTCACCCTTGAGGAATTTGCAATCTCTCTAAATAATAGTTTCCCCGCGCCTGCACGGTGTTTACAAGTGATAAAGTGTGAAAATGGCTCCCGTTGATTATAACTAAAAAAAAAAAAAAAGAAAAACAGCTGCATAGCAAACTTATAATTAGATTTACGTAATGATACGTTTATCGTGTGGATACGCGCGCGCTTCTTCACTGCAACAATAAGAAAGTATCTGCGTCTGATTCACGCGCTACGACTTCAGGGTGGGAAAGTGAAAACACGCAACTCCGAAAAACTGACAATGTGAGAGAGCTTCTTGCTGACATTTTTAACCCGCCACGGATGTGTGGCTGATAATTATGCGCGCTGTACGGAACAGATACACTCTGGGTGTTACTTTGAAATCGCTACCGGATTTAATTCATCATTAGGAAATGGTTGTCTTAAAACGGAGCTTGATGTGTGAATAAACAACTGTTTCATTTCCAGCATTACTAGAGAATCAGCCCGGAGCACAAAGAAGCCATTTGCACAGAGGAAAAGCAGACCAATGCGTCAAGACAAACTAAACGCCTGCTGGTGAAATGTATGTAGTGTAATAGTAGGCTATATACATCATTTATTAATTTCATTATTATTGAACTTTTTGTTGGCAGGTGACACGAGGACAACCGGAATCAAATAGACCTTTATTAACCATTTTACTGTATTTGCGTGCTTGTTTTTACCTTAAAAAGAAATATTAGAGCTAATCATAGATGTATGTATTAAAGGTTTAAAGATTGTTCTTTCTTTGTACACGCATGTCGCATTTATATTAAAATATGCATGAAACCAACACAAATAGAATACAGATTCTAAATGCCTGACAAGGCTAAATGTATTATTATTTTATGCACATTGCCTGATAATCAGAGCTGAATTCTGTTTTGTGTTTCACTGATTAAAGTCATCAGTAGCTTATAAATTAAACTGCTGCACATTACTTATTCCTTTGAATTAAATGTGCTGGTGTTTTAATACACTGATTTTTTGCTGTCGTTTTGTTTTGTTTTTGTTTTTTGCAATATTCTGGAAAGAAAGCTATTATGTAGGCTACTGTAGTTCAGGACAGTGCTATTGAATGGTTCTTTTTGATGTATCGAGGGGTTTCTTTGCCATCCTTGGCTCGTTGTCCATCAGATTCTTGCAGCAAAACTGGCACATCAAAAAAAGTTCCCATAGACCGAATTACAGCCTCCGAAAATAAATAAATGAGGAGGCCACTGGCCTCGGGTCAGAGGTTTATCACTCTTCTGCTATGCGAGCGGAATTTGTGACTCTCTGCCTTGTCTCAACTTGCAGCTCACATATTTACCTAAAGCAGTCGTGACCTTTTCACCTTCGGTTCCTAGTCATGTGACAAAAAAGGGATTTTCTACTGTATCAAAAGTTTCTCTTTAGACTTCGGTTTTATGCATAGAATGCAATCATTTTGTTTATTAAACTCCTAATGCCCTGTAAATAATTATAGGGAATCTGCATATTCGGATGAACGCATAAAATTTATTATAGCCTATAGAAAGTAGATGATCGATTTTAAAATAATTTCTGCTACAGCTGAATTAATAACGCATGCAATTAATAGCATTTAATTATTAAAGCATATGTCTGTACATGTTTATTATCGGGATAAAAACGTTGCTGTTTGTAAAATACTATGTGCTCGTCCAAAAGTTCTCATAACTTGATAGGTTCTTTTGACTGGGCTCTTTGAACGCGTGTTGCGTTTATCTTTCGCCCCTAACAGCAGATGCATCGTACTTCACTGTCTCACTGGGATCAAAGCGACGAGAGAACATAAGTGGTTATTGTAAGCGAAACATAATACCTCATAACATAAAAGAGAGCGGAGAAATGATGCTGCTGAGTGCGTTTTGGCATTCATCGGGACTGTTGGGCAGGTGGGGGTCGGAGAGCTCTCATTAAAGCCTAACACACAACGGCTATTATTGGATCGGATCTCACCAGGTGAAGATGCGAGCCGGGCTGGCGCACCTTTCGCTGACATCCGAGGCTGCTTTGCCGGCTCCTGTCCTTCGTGAGCCGGGGCTGTGCTGACCTTGATAGTGATCGAGGGAGAAAGTGAGAGAGATACCACGCGCTTCTGTTGCACGATGTCCGATCTGAAATATAGCAACCTACATTTACTTCAGCCACAGTAAAATAAACAGTAGCCTACACAGCCTTTTATAATAATAATAATAATAACAGCCTAATGTATGCGCAAATAAACAATGAACACATCATGTAATAACCGAGAAACACACTAGTATTTGCAGGAACAGCCGAACACGCAATATCTGTATTTATATCCGACGACAGCGGTTCTTCTGTGCTTTAATTCATATGCATCAGTAAATAAATAAATATATCGATCGGATATTTGCTTTCAGTGGCGTTGCCGCAATTCAAACACTCAGCAACACATAATGAGGGTGAGCTTAAAATGATTGGAATTAAAAAAAAAAAAGCTTATTTGATTTTTATTTATTTATTTAGCCATTTGATGATTGCTGATCTTTTATTTAAAATTGTAGTTAGTTCAGTTAGTAAATTATTATTGGTTCAAATGTTTATTTATTTACTAATTCATTGCTTTTGCTTTATAGAGATAGGATAGGCCGTCTCTGAACGCGTGGCTGCGTCAGTGTCCCGTCCTTCACGGAAATGGGCGCAGTTGTTGGATTCGTAGGCTTACCAACCTCCCTCTGAAAGCTGAAACACGATATTATTATTACTTCATTTGCGAGCTTCGTTTCGTACTCCACTTCTTATAGCCACCAAGCGTTAAAAACGTCACTTCGTGTTTTCAAAGAAATGTCTTCAGGTCTGTTTTAGCACAAACAGTAAATACTTTTTAGTTTTTATAAACAGTCTATTCCAAACCTTATCACTTAAACTGATTTGGTGTTGGTTTGTATGTTAGAATTTTGTAGAATTATGTGGCATAATTTAGGTGTCAATTGCAATGCTTTTTATGCTGTTTGCTTCTACGAGGTTACACAAAAGAAAACACACACACACACACACGCACGCATATTCTTTAATTGTGGAGTACGAAGCTGTATAATAAGCGCTTACTGAATTGAACGGACAATAAAGCAATCCTGCATCCTCTGACCCCCGAATGCAGCCCGCTTTCATTGATCACCCCCTTATGAGATAATGCAATTACAAACATCAATAAGGAGCTGCGAGGGGAATCATTACGTGGTGACAGTGATAGATGATAGTGCAGAAAATAGCGCGTTTCTCTCCAACAATCCTGGAGCCCAGGGGCTTTCAGGGGTGGGCGAAGTCACCAAGGAAACAGATGACATCCAAAATGGCCCTGCAGTTTTGGACACTCCATCTCTTCACTCCAGACTTCTCTCTAGTAGTCCACCAGCTGCCACATAACATTATTCTATGTGCTAACACGCGCTTTTATACAGACGCATCGGTTTCTCACGATTCCGTCTTTTTATTGGTCTTTCAGTTTTGTATAAATCGACCTGGCTGTTTATATTCATTTACTTAGGCTATGTTTTATGTGTTTGGCCTGGTGTGATTGCCGAAACGAGTGTGCATTTCTCTTCTGAGTTCTTCAAAACAAATAAAAGACAAGTGGCGCAGGCTATTTACTTGAAATTAAAATGAATGATAAATAGGGTTGGCTCAGGTTATTAAAACACTTCAATTGTTTGCATTAGTGCTTGCAATACTGTAAAATGAAGATTCCACACTTTTACCTTCCACTAAACCACATGCTTTGCGTTCTGACATATTTGTAAGTGTACAGTAATTTTAATATTGTTGTTGTATATAATATTGTATATAACACGATAAGGGATATATTGTGGGAGTATGTAAATGTAATGAAATTGTGTGTGTTTTTCTTTTTCTCAGTAGCCTATTAATTTAAAAGCGCTTTATTAAATAAAGAAATGCAAATAAATAAATGAAAAATCAATCACTGACACACACACTTCACGGAGTGGACATAACCCTCTTAAATATGACCAGTGAATGGAAAGTGGACCACATTTGCATCTGCCACTGCGTGCTGCGAAGACACATGACCCTTTGTGAAAGTTTTCAAATTGAAGCAAAACGACTTGAATACAGAGCACAGATGACAGAAACATGCAACAGCACAGCCCACGCTGCTCTTTACGGCAGGCAGAAAGTCTTGTTTGGGCACCTCTGTGCTTATGGAACAATTTCTTTCAGTCATTACTCACAGAGTTCAGTATGTGGTCAAAGCCAGATAAAAGCTTTCTTCTTTCTTCTTAAACAACAGATGGAAAAGGCGTAGTCCCTATATGTCTTTTACGGCAGATAAATGATGAAAATCAATAATCATGTTCATTTGCAAAAGTCACGAAACGCTCATTAGGAAACTTACCTACTCAGGGAACTAACAGAATTCTAAACGAATGTTCTTCGTGTAGGCATGATCCCTGAGATCTTTAGTTAATTACACAGATTTGATCATCGCTTTAGCTGCGCACTGGAAGTATAAAAAACACACACAATTATAAACAGCTAGGCTACACGTGTTTGCACGCAGACTATTATTATTACGCATTAAAATAGGTTCGTTCAATACAACAGTAACAACAATAAACAGTGTTATATAGGTTACGTAGCCTAGCCGATTGTTCATTAAGCAGCTGATAACATGAACACGGTAATGTGTAAAGTGTGACAAAAACAACCAAACTTTTTAATTTGCCTGTTTATTATGAGGCTATTGTTAATATTTTTAAACACAATCATCAAAACATTTCTGCGTTTTAGTAGGCTAGCTCACCATTTCAAACCGTGATAAATATCTGCTTAAATTTCAAGATACAAAATACTTTATATACGTGCCCCTTAAGGACAGTTTCCCAGATCCCCTAAAGATGGCAGTCAAACATGGGCTTTATCTCCGGCCGTGTCTCCAGAGCACCGAATGGCGAACGGTTGAGGAATTCAAATCTGAGGAGCTGAAACGGTGTCATTAAAACGTCGCCTGTGTTTCGCGTCGCTTGAGAGCAAAACATTCAGAAGAGAAGGTAATAAAAACACAATGGCGATAGAAAACCGAGGGACGGGTTGAACGGGAACTTATTGATTTATTATGGGAGTGTAGTTTAGCCTGGCGTCACCCATTTAGTTAGAAGCTGGGTAAGCTTTTCTCCAGCATTCCCACAAGAATATTCCACGATTCCTTGTCGTGGTCGTATCGTATCCAACGTAAACATACATTTCGATTAGTTGTGTCTGGTTTAGAATTATTTAAGCGCTGGGTTTTAGCCGGTAGCTTGGAAACAGTCGTCGTCTGGATAATGCCGTTTCAAGAGCTCTTGACGGAGCCATTGAGTGAGTGAAATAAGGCGTGAGGGGGAACTAATCTTCCCATTTAAGTGTTTGTGGCAATTTTATCTAAATGAATTTTAATGCTAAACGGGGTATAATTCTTCCTTTATCAGTGCGTCCACCTCATCCAGCCCCCCGTTTGAGCGTCCTTCGGACGGGCCGCACATTTGTTGCACATTAGCAGAAAGTTGAATATATGCAGCACTTAGAAAACCATTCAAATCTGCGTGCAACATGTTTTTCTAGATATCTGATATATGCTGTACTTTTCTTATAGTTGGACTCACCTTGTACGTTTAGAGCCTCATGGTCAGACCATGTCCACACTTCGACTGTTTAGTTTTATCATTTCGTTATAATAATTAATTGGCCTACAAAAAAAGGAATTGCATGCAACTCATAAAATAATAACTTGCTACTCAGAATTGAATGAATCTGTGGACACTACTGAAAGGTGTGACCCTAGAATTTTAGATGAGATAAATCAGTAGATCTAGTTTGTAAAACTCTCAAATTATAATTTGTAAGTGGCTTATAGACTCATAAAATTTGATTATTTGAAATATAGAATAATTTATTATTATTTTTTTTTTACTTATGTTGGATAAGTTATGTAACGTTGGATAATGATTTAAATATAGGCTTAAATGTAGGTTAATCAAAACGTGTTAATGAGCACCACACTGTTATTTGGTATTTTAAAATGTTGTGAAATGAAGTTACCCAAAATATTTAAAGGATTTGTAGAATTTTGTGAATGACATGCATACAAAACCTGAACGCTTGGGCCAGTAAAAAGCCTCATATAATGAACCAGTCCTACAATCAAACCAGGCCTGGAAACCACAAATATATGAAAAATAGTTCCCCCTCTTTTTACACAAAATTTATTCATTTACAATGTATACATAAACTCTTCAAAATTCAAACAAGTGATAGCAACACGTTAAACCAATATCCCCAAAACAGGTTTGCTTAATCAAAAGCATATATGAATCCCAAGTCCCATTTATAACTTAAACGCTGAGAGTTTGATGGGTTGGCTTTACACACACACACACACACACACACACACACACACACTCACTCACTCACACATGCTTGTTCTTTACATTCAGCTTCTCACACATCCAGTAATGGTAAGTGAAAATAATTTGATTTCGGGGGCAGTTGCATTATGATGTACAAATTGGGAATGCAAAACCGAGACCTCCTGAAAGGTAGGAGGATGTGGCTCAGACAGGTGGATAGAACTCAGTTTCTTCCTAAGGCCATGATGGGTCATGGGAAATCCGCCCTCCCGCAGGACAAAAAATGGCCTGGCAAACATGTATTCAATGAATTATTGATTTATTCACATATATTTTTTTTCTCATTTAAACGCAAAGTGATTTATGGAGGAGGCCAAAAGTCTATGGAGATGGCACACACATAGTGTGGAAAGAAAAAAAGTTCACATCCTTTTTTAAAAAAATCTATTAGAAACAACATAATATGCAGAACAATACGATAGCATTTACAATACTTTTTTCCCAGTTCTTATGAAAGTCCAATGCAATTTTACAGTATACAGTATGTCCTCACCCCTCCCCTTTAGAGGCTGATATAGTAATAAATTCAATCTTTCGTTCTCTCACTCTCTTTTTGTGTCTAAGCAAAGGGCACCTCCTTTGAAAGTGTCCCATAGTATACAGATATCAGGCTTTTTTTCTTGGTCCGAATCTATAGCCA
Organism: Enteromius unitaeniatus; assembly: GCA_032359435.1. Lineage (NCBI taxonomy): Eukaryota > Metazoa > Chordata > Actinopteri > Cypriniformes > Cyprinidae > Enteromius > Enteromius unitaeniatus. The sequence goes on along the minus strand of JAUMHI010000054.1, from coordinate 494,934 downwards.
AGATGCAAGCTCCTCAGTCTCTGTAAAAAGTCAGTATGTAATTGGTGCTCGGCAAGCCCCAGAAAAACCAATCGCAGCTCCTCGTCTGTCCGTAGCAGTCATTTAAAGAATCCATTTTAGTAAATTACTGGGCATGGATGTCCATGAATTGTCCTCCCATGGTAGGGTCTCCCGGATTGAACATAGAGGGGCTAGAGGCTGACATGGGCATGGCAGGGTGAGGTGGTCCTCCGTGCATTAACATCGCTGGGTGTTGGGGGTGTCCAGGGATGTAGGAACGCATGGGAGGGCCGTGCCGCAACTGAGCAGGGTGGTGGGGCATCTGGGAGGCGCTGTAGCCTGGTTGCCCCATAGCCATACCCACCGGGCCACTGTGTGACAGGTAATTCCCTGGCATGCCTTGTAGTCCTAAGGAAGAAGGGAAAACGGAGAGAAGATTATAGCAATTATTGATAAAGCATTCGGAATAGTCACACATAACAGTTTATATTATATTTTGGAAGGTCGTCAAACCAATCGTTTCCTTTACAAGTGTACAGTCACAGCACCAGAAAGCACATGAGTCATGTGGTTGTAAGAGAAGCCTTTGAGAGAGGACTGTCCTCTGTAATGAATGGGAAGAGACTAGAAGAGGAATCCGTGTAGTGGGAGAGGGTGGCTCTCTAGGGACTAACTTACTGGCCTGAACATAGCACTTTACTGCTGCTTGCACCAGGGATCTGTACTCAGTGTCGTATCCATCAGGTCAGGAATCCACCACAGTCATACCCGACTAGTCAACCGGAAGGTTGTCCTTCACTGAGGTCAACCAGAAGGTCGATACGTAGCTGTTATTAGGCTTAATTTGCTAATATTATATTCACCTCAGAGAACAATGCTGTGATGAAATCTATATAATTGGCTCCCCACTGGAGAACCATGACTACGATGTGCTTATATTCTAAAAGCATTGACAAATTTGTTTTGTTTTGTTACACAATCATTTTTCCAACCGTAATTTTCATTTATAAATCTACTCCCTCTTCACACTCTAGTAAAGGTTTTGCTTTTTGAAATGAAATGGCACATAGGTGAAACTGAACTGCTGTGTGTCCACAAGCCAAGTCTTTATGCCAGAGGAAGCCACAACAATGACAAATGAGGTAAAATAAGCCATGCCTTTATTCCACGTTCTCCCCTCACTTATCTCACTTTAAACACAATGAGCAAAGGTCTGTGGCTCGCTCTGAGAGCCCCTCAGAGAAACACCACCATTGTGCTTAAATTAAAGACGAAAGGTGAAAATTTACAAAGGCTGTCACTTGAGAGGCCTCACCTGGGTGCGTGCACGTGCCACGAGCAGAAAGGCCACTAACCCTGTGACAGCGGCAATACAAAGCAACAAATCAACCTCAAGTTAAAAAAAAGAGAAAAAGACCGGCTCTTTTGTTATAGGTCTTTAGGTTTCAGCTTCAGAATGGCATATATAATGGTTGGTGTTTTGCACTAGCACTGAAGCGGTAATCTGTATGCCCCTGCAATTATTTACCACTAAAGGCCTGACCCAAGCTTTGGAAGGGTCATCAGCTGTATTTGATTTCAATCCTTGAACACGTTGTTTGGTGAGGAAGGAAAACATCCAGTCTATCAGAAAAGCAATGCTTGGATGTGAAAAGGGCAGACGTTGCAAATGTGGTTTTTCACTTAATAAGTCAATCAATACATCGAGTTCCTTGCCTGTCTATTTTCAGAGGTACCATGGGACCAAATCAACAGGGGATGTTTGACATGGATAATACAGGAGCCAAATCCCCGAAGACCCTTTCCCCTCCTTAAAAGTAAAAGTTCAGAGCAGAAAAATGGGTACCTTGACCCTGCAAAAGGTTAACAAACTTCTGCTTAATGAATGGGAGGAATGAAATTTCAGACAAAGGAGTCTCCAGCAGAGCTTCCAGCTCACCAAAGCATACCAGCTGCGTTCAAGTATGGACGGGGAGGGCAACATTTTTGTCCATATGCCCATAATTAATGCTCTCTGCGCTCATTATTGTCTTGAAATTAAAATGAAAAAATTTTGGCCACCCTTGGCTAATTTTGTTGAAGAAACACAAAGAACGGTACGGGGGAAAATGGTCATAAAACAGTCGTTCCCTCGCTTATCAAAGGCTCGCCCTCTTCTGCTTGAGTAGCTAGGCTTTATCCACGCTGACAGGTGTATTGTTTCGGAGAGCTATAAGCTCTATAATCGTCATGGGCAGAAAGCATAACGCTTTGCTAAGTAGGTTTAATTGGCTTTGGTTTTAAGTAATGTTGCAGTGTGACTGCTTGGAACACCTTAATTTCAGGTCTTGGGACTTCCCAGCAAATAACTGCTTAATCTCGCCTTGAGGAGAATTCCTTAACTAATGAAAATTGCTTATAAAATATAATGAAGCCTTGGTCTCTTAATCAAATAAGATAACGTTTTTTTTTTTCCTTTTGTAATAACCTATTAATTTAATTGGTCGCAAAGTATAAAACGCATCACTTACGTTTAATTGACCTAGAAACTATAGTAACAATATTTAAATTAGACAAGCTAGGAAATTTCAGCGATGAAGCCATGAAGACCGGGCATTCTTCACCATGGCGACATATTTCTGTCACACTCTGCCTCCTTTTCTTTCCTCATTTCCCCCTCTCGCTCGCTCTCTTTTTCCCCTCAACCCATCTCATCTAAGATTCCACACGCGGCCCAATTACAGATTTCGGCAAGCAAATTGAGGCTGTTTAAAGCAGGTTTCTCTCGTCTCTTCTGGGAACTACGGCAGCTGCTGTAAGCAGCCATTTGGACACCGGGAAACACTCTCAGTGTTTAGATACACACACACACAACAGCGGGGATGTGACGTTTTAAAGCACAGAGCTTGTGCTATCAGCCCATGTCTCTCGGTTAAAGACAGTGGGGTTAGAGAGTCTCTTTGACAACAGAGGTATTCTGTGCTAGGCTGCATTAATGATCGCTATTTTTGTATACTGAATAAGTCAAATCCATTTGTCACACCGCTTGTGATGGCATATTTAATTTGGATATAGTCAATTAGGTTGGACTAAGCTGTGTACCCTGCTGTGCACACCTCCATTTTGCACTCCTTCATCTCCCCTGCCTTTACCATTAGTAATCCTATTAGGAAAGACAGACAAGAAAATAGTGGACCAAGTCAGGGTCGATAGAAGCAGCTCCACCTAAAACATTCCACGCAAGACTGACATAATTTCCAAATGTGTGGCTATGTATTTAGCTAGAGGGTGAGAGAGCGATTCTTTGTGCGTTGCCTCGCAGGTCGGTGTATAAATGTAACTCATGCATCAACTGTAGGGAGACAGATTTATGACACTTTGGGGACATGCACTTTTCTCTCCTTGCACTGCTGCAGACTGCTTACATTTTGCCAATCAGTCTGTTGCTATGGTAACACACCCCTCCCCTTCTCCGACCAAAACCCCAATCTCAATCCCCCCACCCTCCATTTGCCTCTTTCCCCACACAGCTATTCCTCCTCCTCCTGCTCTCTCACTCTTTCGCCCACACTCATTTCCTCTTTTTATATATGACTCTATGCACTGTTTAGTAACACGGCCAAAAATGTTCAGAAGTAAGAAAGGGCAGCACAGGTCGCACACGTACACAAGCACACAAACTCTTGCTCAGAGCCTATCACCCACAAGTACAGGCAATATTAGTATTGGAAAGCAGGAGAAAGCAGCTTGTTGTCTGGAGGAAAAGAGACATTTTTGTTTCTCCCATTTCTTAAAAGCAACTCAAATTAACATGTCAGAAATTATGGATGCTTGGTGACACTGCTTTTGTACTTACTTCCCCCATTGCTTTGCGATTGGTTAACTAGAAGGTTACATGTAGTGCCACTGTCCCTCCATGCCCATATTCATGCCCATCCCACTCATAGGCCCTAGAAGGAGAGAAAACAATCGAAGAAGAAGATGCCGAAAGATGAGAAAATAAATAGACCACAGCTCAGAGACAGGAGGTCAAGAAACAAAAGCACAATTCCCCATTTTTTTTAAAGAATAGAAAAGAACACCATATGGTACAAATAAGTCAATATAAGTAAACAAACAAGTAAATAATGCATTCAAAGGTTAAAGGCTGGAAGGAAGCCTGGATAGAACCTGTAGCTTAAGTGGTAAGGTGCATGGGAGGGGATGAGTGATTAGCAACAGTGACCAGTTACACAAGTTGGAAGAGGCTTAGATTTAGAGAGAAGGGCAAATTTCTGGGAAGATGGGTATTAGAAAGCAAAGGTCTCAAAATGGAAACATGAAGGGACAAAGGGGTGTCGTGCATTAGACCACACCTGTGCAAACCAAGGGTCTTAGAATCAGACTGAGAATGGAGGTAGTGAGGATGACAAGGAGGGGGAGGGGGGGGGTCAGAGGAGAAGACACGCCAAGGTCTTACCAGGTGGTCTGATTCCCATGTGCTGCTGGCCGTCCATCACAAAGCCTCCCATGGGTTGACCATCTGGGTTGTAGGGAGCTCCTTGACTTACTGCAGGAGGGCATGGTGAGGGAATGTGGGGGAAACGAACAGTGGTCAATTAGTGCTTTTAATTAAGTTTAAGTCACAGGAGAAACATCATCTGTTAACACACATGCAGACTTAGGCATTTCACACAGTTTCTTTGGGTTTCATGAGAGATAAAACACTTGACAGAACATGCCCAGTGAAGCTTAAGTACTGGGAACAAAGAGCTAAGCCTATATTCTGTAATAGAGAAAACATTTTTAGACAACCGCAAAAATCTGTGGAAAGCCAAAGTTATCTTTTTCTTTTTTTTTTCCCCATTGCAAGCTAATTGAGATGTACTTACCGTGAGTTCACCCTTTTCAAAGTGTGTGTTTGGGGGTTATTTGGTCAAAAACAACAGCTCAACCCCAATGAATGCCTTTGAACTTTACTGAGTCCCTAATGCAACCCTGCCCCCTGAACCCTATTACAGGTAATAAAATTTACAGCAGTCCACAACAAGCCATGCACCAGGAGCACTGTTCACTAACAGGAAGAACTTAGCTGGAAGGCAAACATGGCCACTTCAAATATACATATATATATATCTATCCTCTGTACTTGACCGAACAATTCTCCACTGTTCTCAAGAATAAGAAGTTGCATAGAGAATATCCGGTTGTAGTAATTGTTCCATCGTACGTGTTTGCTTACTTCTCTTCGTCACTAGGTTATATAGTTCCCAAGTCAGCGTGATTAGTGCTTTGGGTTAATTGGATGGATTTTAGTGGTCAATCATTGTTGACATCCAGGCTGGGCTAAGTATTTACCGGCAGGTGGGCCTCCGGGTGCATGGCTTGCAGGGGGCTTTCGCCTGCGGGACTTGAATACAGAAACTATGGGGGACTTGCCTGCTCGGTTGGACTGGTCGATCATGGGCTGCACTATTCTTCTTCTTGCGTTAATGAACCTGTAAAAAAATAAGATGCAACGTATGACTGAAAAGTCACTGGAGTTTTTCTATCTTTTTCTGTAAACACAGTCACGTCCAAGCCTGCTGCTGTCCAGATCAGCCCAGATAGCTAATCGGAGGGGTAATTGAAGGATTTTTTTTCTCTAATCCTCTAGTACTCCAGTGGGAGTGTCGGAGAGTTGTTCCATAACACAGAAATGTTCACAAAGCTTACGACTTGTACAAACTTGTGCTAGCTTTAATATATATCGCCTACTAAGCGAAGTGCACATTAGCACTTTGAAGAAAGTGATGTTTTGTCTCTATTTATGCAGTCCTTTTTTAACAACTTTATTTTAAACCACTGAACCATTCAAACCCTGATGCCAGATGCAACGCAGTTGATATGCACCACAGGAATTAATGTGTTTAGGAAATGTTTGCTAACAGAAAAGTGTTGCATTGTCAAAGAACATAAGTACAAGCCATGTTTTCTTTTCCTTCTGTCTCCCTAGAGGGAGAATAATGAAACTGTGGGTTCAATGAGGAGATTTTTTTCCCCGCCAAAAAGAACAGGCTGCTCTGCAATTCTGCGTATTGTGCCTAACATTTGTGACAAAAACATATTTGGCCCCTGTAGCTTCTGACCTCAGCTTCTTTACACCATACATCGGAGTGCTCTGGCCTTGTTGTGCCTAAATCCCCTCTAGTGACCCTGTGACCCTGGTCACCTCCAGGAGACCATGCTCAGGGGTTCCAACTTGATTTATGTCCTCCTGCTGTTACCACAGTTGGACACTTCCATTTCATCCTTTGAGGGGGGAATTAGTAGACTTTTAAGGAAACAATAGCCCCGCTACTCTTTTCAGGCTGAGAAAAGCAAGGGAGGAGAGCTTAGGGTGGAGGGAGAGAGCGAGAGAAAGAGAGAAAGGGAAAGATAAAGAGAGAGAGCACAACTAACAGACAATGAAATGTGCACATAGGCATCTGCTAAGCTTCTTCTTTATTAATTATAAAACGGATCGCTCCGAATCTAAATTTTGACTGTGTTTAAGCCTGTAAAACTGTAAACCACCTGCAGTTGAGATAATGAACTATACTGCTCTAGATATAATTAATATTCACAATATACTGTAAGTAATATTAATAAATCGGAACTATTTTTAAACAAAAGTAACTACATAATATCACTAATAAATTCTCTCATGGGGTAAAACTTAAATAAAATATTTTTTTGTCTCTTTAAATTTATTTGACCAGAGATCACTGCTTTCTCATCACCAATATCACTCTACGACATCACCTTAAAGGCTTTTAAAAAAAAAATGATCAGGGGAGGAATGTACTGACATGGCAGTGCACCATCAAATGAGAGAATGTCTGGAGTTTTATCACCAGCAGCGGGCTGGAGAGCAGGGGGAGTCTTAGACTAGGCATTCCTTTTACTGCCTTCATCTCAGGCTGGGGTCAAAGGGGGGGCACTGTTGTCTATCTGCTGACCTCTGCCGTTTGGATTTTCCTCCCTCGCTCACTCACTCTGCCTCTGCCTTTTTTTCTGCTTGCTTTTTTTTTTTCGAATTGTGGAAATGGCTGTTCTTTCTTTCTTTTTTTAAAAAAGGTATCTTAAGCTTCCTCTCTCGTTCCCTCTTATATCTAAGGCCAGATGCGCCAAACGCTGGAACAAAGGACAAGTGCTACACAATACCAGGCAGGGGGATGGAGAGGTGGTGAGGGTGAGGGAGGGGGTTTAGGAGTGTGAGGAAAAAGAGAAAGAATGGTCATGCTCTGTTCTGTGAGCCAGGCGGACGCCCTGGCGCTGACGGTTAAGAAGGCAATCAAAAGGAGCAGAGAGCCATACGGGCCAGGCTAAAGCTGGAGCCTCCATTAGGAGTAAAAGTTCACCTTTACGCGACCTCTCCGCGCTATAGGACTGCGTTTATGGCCTGTTCAGTTTCTACTTCCCATAGGCAGACAATGAAGCCAACTATTCAGCCCAGCTTGGGACAATGGGGGGCTATTTTAAAGTAAAGCACCACTAGTGGCACCTCCAAAGTAGTCTAAAAAGAGGAGGGTTAAAAATACACAGCTTTACTAAAAGGATGAGGGAAAAAAGACTGAAATGAGAGTGTTTATGAGCCAAATGAACCTAGATGGAAGCTTGGTGGTTCTTATTCTGTGTGTGTTTTGTAATGTGTTGGAGCGCTATTGCTCATTCCCGCCTTTGCTGACAGTCGATCTGATCTCTGTCGGGTCTGCCAGGGCCTCTGCTAATATCCCACTCTCATTACAAACGCACAGGTGTAGCACGAACGGCACGTGAAATGGCCAATTAAAAGCAAGAAATTGTCTTTTTCATCAGCTGCCTTTGTTGCGTGACCAATTAGGGAATAATTTAATAAGCGTTGCTGGAAAGATCCAGATTGAAGATACAAAAGGTTATATTTCAGTATGTCTATCTAAATGCATATGAAGTACGTCATTTTTTTCGGAGAAATGCCCCCTTCGTTCGCTCGTTCCCTCTCTCTCAGATGTAAACTGTGTGAGGGGGCGCATGCATGACTACGGAGGACCAAATTCACTCATGAAATCGCATTTCAACACACTCAGCTACATTTACATGTATATTAAAAACCCACAAACAGGCATATCAGTAATACCGATGGAATAGAATGATCTGATGATTCGCATCTGCATCTGTGGCTCTACAGGAATCTGCAGTAAAAATATGCATTAAAAGAAAAGATATAAAAGCTCTTGTGGGTTTAAGATAATTATCAGTTAAAATGATCTGTTTAGTCATTTTGCTAACTAAAGTTGGGAAGTAACTGGCTAAAAATAACAACAAACTACATTTTAGTAGTGTGACTGTTGCTCAAATGTTTTGAAAACACTGTAGTTTTCCAGTTACAAGCTCCTTTGCGACAATGCTACATTGTCGTTTTCAGTGTTGCACTGTATTGTGTAATACATCAACCTAAGTCATTTTAATACATAATGTGCATTAATTTAAATTAATTTTAAAATAAATACATATTTGAGTCATATTTAAAAAAAAAAAATTAAACATAAAGCAAATTATTTCATGAAAGGTATGTTCATTACAATGGAAAGAGTTTAAATGAATGTGCTTCCTGGTTTCTGGCTATGAGTTTATAAGTTCAATTTAATGCTATCATCCTAATTGAGATTCAGAAACACTCATTCTGGTTCATTCAGTTTTTGTGCCAGTTTTAAATTATATTAATTAAATTATATTTAATTTAATTATCTGTTGTGTCATCAAATAGTTGCACGTTCAATATGAGATTGCTTCCCTATTTAGCTACAATGTAGTTTGTTTTGTTAGCTTCGAATGAAAAAAAAATCAATTCAACAATTTCTAATAATGTGTAACTTGTATCTCGGCAAACCATTATTTTTTTTTTATTATTTATTTTATTTTTTTTTAGAATTGCTACCCCCACACCAGCTAACTTGCTAACTGCTATAATTCAACTAGCTAATCATGCAATAAGACCCCTCTGGTGAAACCAACTTTATTATCTGCTCTGGAGTTCCATTTACTTAAGTAATTCACATGTTGGCATGGCTTAAGGCACATTTCGCAAATACGAGCATCTCATCTCGACCCAAAAGTCATAAAAGTCCACCCTGGCTCCTCCTCTCTAAGTCAATCTGGGGTCAGTCGCTATGGCCTGCCTTTGCTTAAATAAACTAGTCCAGCTGTTTGCTGCACAGATTCCATTTACACTCTTGCCTCCCCCCAATCCACCCGCTCTTACTCATTCTCTCACACACACACACACACACACACACGTATACATGCATTTTACACACTTCTTTTAATCAGCGCACAGCAACTCAGGCCTGGAGGAGTGGCGTTAACCTGTTCCATTGCTGGAGACAGACAAGGGGGAATGGCACGTACATAAAGGACCAACTTCCAACACCCGTTTGAATCTCTCACCTCAGACAATTCCATTCAGGCACATCACACCCCTCATCCTCCCCTCGCACTGAATATTCCTGCCTTTCTCACCTCTCGTCACGTTCTTAATAACATCGGCCTCCCCCTCGGCCCCTCCGCTGCATCTTAGACTGGCCTGCGTTGGTGGAATCCCATAAGAAGAACCCACTCTACTGGGTCTAGGGAAGCAGGAGCCATGAACGTGAACTAGTTATTAGTACAGGGGCTGGTCTAATCCCCACCGCATCAGTCCCCCTCCAACAGAGGCTGGCCATTACTTCAGCAAACTCACCCCTGTTGCACCCCCGCAAGCTCCTCTCACCAAACAAAGTCGAAACGTTTCCATTAACAGAGCTGTGAAGTCCCCTCTAAAGCCGCTTTTAAAGAGTGGGGCCGCCGCCTGGGGGCTAAGGAACACACTTTATAAACACATAGCCGGGCTGTGGGAAGGAGAGAAGGGTGCAGCAGAGATTGCTACGAGTTTCTCAAAGATCAACGCAGCCAGTAAGACATATGCAGATTTCAGACCAGAGAACCTCCAGCTTGAGGTGAGAGGAGACCATTGCTTTGATCAACCTCTGTTGCGGCATACAAACGACCACCGAAAAACAGAGCAGAGTGCAAATGCTGTGAGATGCTGGACATGCTTCAGAGACGGTTCCCCACTCCTCTGGAGCCGGGGGCTATGAGGTCATTCTTGGCATGAACATGGCCTGCCTGCTCTCCTCTGATTCTCCACCCAGCCCAGAGAGAGCAAGAGAAATAGAGCAATAATACATCAGAGAGAGAGGGCACTGTCATATGCCCACTTCACAAACACAACATTGGAACACCCTCCATGTCATGCTGTCTTCTATCTCTGAGGTCTCTTCATGCAGCCTGATGCCGGAGGCAAATGCTTGGGCACTGCCTCTCTGTCTGGGTAAACATGCAAACAAACAACCGCACAGTGTTGGGATGTCAACTGGCAGCTGTGTGTGTGGCAGCACATGGCACGTTCTAGAGGAAATGACGTCACGTCTGCAGGTTTAATGGGGCCTCCGCCTAGCTGTCACTGTGGTGGTCTCTGCCGGGCGCTGTAAAGCTCATGCTGGCACTGCCAGTTCTATTGACACGCATACAAGTCCTTACACATAAGCTCTGACTGCCATTACTAACCAGGAACCAGTAATTTACCTGAGTTGAAAAAAAAACAAAAAAAACTACTATTTTACTTTACCTAATGGTATGGTAATTTGAATAAGCATTAGATCCAGCTCAGTCTCACAGCAATTCGTACATATTTTATGAGGTGGCTAATTCGTTCAAATTCGTACAAACTTGTAGAGACTGTGTTCGTAGATCCAATAAGTGAAAGCTTAAGATTTGTGGTCTGACAAGTTTAGTCACTTTTTTTGCTTTAGCTTCCCTTACAAAAACTGACAGCACCAAGCTGATATCAGGTATTCGGATATATACAGTACCATGGCAATGTTTGATTCATGCACCATTATATTTACTACGTAAGTGATGCAAAAAAAACAAAATCAGTTTGTACAGCAGTCATTATTTTCATCATTTCATTTGGTGAAATTACCAGTGCAGAAATTATGGCTAGGACAATACTTTCATATTATATTTGCGTTGAATGTAGAGAATACATATATGAAGTGTCACTTGCTCTAGCGTGTGTATTTTTGTGGTTGTTGTTGGAGGGGTGAAGTTCAACGTGACCTTGCAATCACTGTAATGCTAAAAGCTCATTAGCTAATCAGTGGTCGGCTCGCTAATCAGCGGTCCAATCTGTTCCTAGATTTATAAACATAACCAATATGCTCTAGTGCCGATCCACCCTCCGTCTGTCATGTTCACATTCCCCCACAAAAGAGAGGATAAAAAAAGTAGAGAAAAGAAGAAAAAATGTAGGCAGTGCCTGGGGCCTGTTGTGATGTAAGACAGAGGGAGAGAAGGGGGGGGAGCACCCTTGTATGGTTCACAGACTCTGCACGAATGCATGCATACACACACGCACATATCCTACGACAACTTACTGCCAAAAGAGCCATCCATGCACATATATCTCCACATATAGAGATGCATTCTCTCCAAAACAAAGAAACTATTTTAACTGTGCTGGTCTCGTTTACACACGCGCACACACAAATGCGCAGGCAGTCCAACACACATTACTAACGACTTCACATGACTAAACGCACATACATGCGCGCACACACACACACACAGAACCACTCCAACTTGTCTGCTGTTGACACAACACAGAGTTCAGGTCTGAGCAAGTGCTGAAATTCCAGTATGGCAAAATTGTTAGCAAACACTTGAGAACAGACTGAGCCCAACTGCGCAGAAAGGCAAACAATCCCTATATCCATCCAGCTTCATGGAGCTGAGCTCTCCACTATGTCTCCATCTCCGCCTGATGTAGCAGGGGATTTTGAGGGTGTAGGTAGGGCTGCATGTCTGTGTCTCACTGGTGTAAATATGTCTTTTGTTTGGCGGTTTGACCCCAGGGTGTGTTGGTATTTTGTTGAAAGGCCACGGATATTCACGCTAAAGCACCTTGACAGGAAGGCTGTGTGAAGGCCGCTCCGGGACATGGGCTATGGCTCATCTCACCCAGACCTGCTTGCATCCTTTGGGCCGCTGTTGTGTTCACACACACACACACACACACACACACACACACACATATGCACTCTTGCTAAACTTAAGGAAATAAGTGTCAGTGTACACTACAACCAGAATCATAGATGTAGCAAACACACATACAATCTAAAAGAATATTTTATTGCCTAGTTGCTTGCTGTTTTAATTAAGTATCAGTTTTTCTTGGGGGGGTTTGAACTGTTATCTTTGTTGTCATCATGGTGTAGAAGAAACAACTGATACATCACACAGATCTGATGTGTGATTTTGCTTTTGTGTAGGTAAAGCTGCCTATCCAAGATACCTACTGGGTCAGGGGTCACATTTTCCCCCGAAGCTATAAGAACGTTGCCAGATACTACACACAAAGAGCACATCATCCAGAGCTTTTCTTGAACAAGTTTCAACTTCTCTTGACATGGGCGGGCTTGGCTGTCAGAGAAGTGAAGCATGCCAGTCATCCAGTTCTCTCTCTTTATTTTGCTCTCGCTCCTTTTTTTTCTCTCAGGCGCAGAAACCTGATCCAGGGTGTGTGGACGCTGTTTCTCTAAAGTAGCCCCGCCACACTTCACTCCATGCTTTTAAGACTTTCATAAAAGCCGCCTTATTGACAAAACAATCCATCCCTAAGGTTTAAACAGCATCTTTAAAGGGATTATTAAATTCCGTCAGGAAGGGAAGAACGGGCAACACGTGAAACCCGATGACCCGCCCATTGATTTTACATCACTGATCTTTATGGAGTGTTCTGAGAATGCCTTCTCTTATCGTCAAAGGCTAAAACTTTTCTCTCTCTTTGCATCTTTCTTTTTTCTTACTCCTTTCAATGAAAGTTTTGCATTTGTATGTCGAACATCTGACTGTGCCTTTACATCATTAGGTGATTATAGGGATTCTAATCCCTATCAAAGCTTTGACATCTCCTTCCAAAAATAGATCCCACAGTCGATGCCTCCTCGATGCCACGTTTGCTCACCGCTTTTTACGCTGTCTCTGTGTGCTCACGCGTGTCCGCTGGTGCGTATGCATCTGTGCTCATGTGTGCGTAAGGGTGTCCATAAGGGTGTGATTAAGTGTACGTCTATTGCGTATCGTCCAGATTTTAACAATAGTTTTCGTACACGCTCGGTGCATGCTGACTGAACAACCGGCCCACCCACATGGGTCGATTGTTAATACGTGGACCCAGATTTGCAGCAGTCCCTTACGTTATGTTAGCGCCAATAATTCATGAGTGATCCGCACCCCACGCGGCATTTTTTATTTAATCTTCCGCCTGCGGATTCTCAGAGTCCTCATCAATAATGGACACGTACATGTGTGTTAACAAGTCTATGGGAGCAGGGCTCAAGGAAGCCGTCATTTTCAGTTGATCTCTTGTTTAGCTTCATCTGTTAGCTGTTTGTTTGATGTCACATTGTGGTTTCCACATGTTCACGCAGAAGTCTTATAACCATTCAAATTTTTGCTTAGAGATATGACTAAATGATATGGAAATTAAATCTATATGCTTGCATGCTAGAGTGGAATGCTGGAATTTATCTTGTAAATCTTGCACAAATATTTTATGTTGCAAATAAGCTGTATTGGCCTGGTGCTTTGACTAGTCTGATAAATAGAATCACGGCTAGGGAAATTGTCTCTAAAAATCAGCAGGTCAGGAGGTAACATCACCAGGGGTTTCCATGGAGACACCCAATAGTGCGCTTCCTACTAAGCACAAGCACGGGCCTATGAAACAACAGATCCTACTCTCTAACCCCTAATGTGCTGAGCATCTCTCTCTTGCTCTGTTTTCATACACTCTTTCCATGTCATCTGCGCCCTTACACACACATCCACACTGATGCACGCAATCTGAGTGAAGGCTGCAAGATCCCAGCAAGCAGGGTTTAGCAGCTAATACCGCTTAAATTGACCATCGCTTGCTCAGACAAGTACTCCTTCTCTAGCATCCACACAAACACAGGCAACGTGACGATTCTTCCAACATGCACCAAACCCTCCTACACAATGATTTGGCCCAGTAGCCGAATGCTGAGGTGGGACAGGACAGTGTGTGAAGTAATTGCCTGTGTATTCTCCGCTAACTAATATGGCCGAAAGAATTGATCTCCCATGAGTTGTTGTGAGGTCACAGAAATTGATAACCCCGACAAGATTCCCTTGTGTCCATCAGCCTGCGTCCCACTGATAGGCCACTTTTGTAAATTAATCCTCATTCTCAGTCACTGGTTGTCTCCAAGGTACCGAACCGAACAATGGTAAGGATTATGTTGTCAGAAATTACATTTTGTGTAATGGGTTTTAATACGTCTCCCATCTCTCTCACTCTCCTAACATCTGGCGTACATAGCAAGGGATTGGTTGTTAATAAGCTTGAGAAGCCTGATGGAATAACAATGTTATGTAATCAGGATACAAAGGTATATTGCATTACAGTAAAATGAGATATGTTTAGCAATGCATTTTATAAAAATAATGATAGCTAGTGGAATTTTTAGTGAAAATGTATAGTGCTACCAATAACTACTACAGAACAAACAACTTTCAAATGGGCATTCCATAGCACTATCCATAGCAGCTACATTAGACTGCACCCATTCTAACAACCGGTGTCTACCATAATTGCAACTAACACGTGCAAATGACCTGACGCTTAAGTGAATAAGCTCTATAAAATGTATATGTGTGATATAGTTTCTTTAGCTTTTATGTTTTAACTTAAAGTAGTTAAATGTTTGATATTCAGCTATTTGTAGGATTATGCTACTGACCTTTGTGAAGTAATTCATAATTTAGGATTTTTAATTTGTATCAGAAGGCGTTTATAAAGCGACTCTCCAATCCAATGCTGGGAGCGCCTACATCAAGGCTGGTTTATTCAGCAAAATGGATTAGGGCATGTAATCAGATCCTTGGCAATATCAATCTCTGACACTTAAGAGAACAAGAGCGGAGTGAGTTTGTGAACAGAATTTCATGTGAGGGCCTAGCAAGAAGAAATATGTGGCGAAGGTTGTTCTTTGTATTTTTACATTAAACGTTCCGTCCTTTGTTAATTTTGCTCCCTATCTCATGCCCTTCTTTAGACACGGTTAATAACAGTTAAAAAAAAAAAAAAAAGGTTCTGTCAAACTTTACAGAACTTTTAATGGTGGAAACGACATAATCAATAGCTGTTTATAGCTAATATCAAATCACAGTGAGCAAGGGACAGACGAAGTTTTGAAAGAGGATTCAGAGAGTAGCTGCTCTCACAGGGATTCATATTAGAATGAGCAAAAAAGTCGGAAAAATCCTTGCGGCAATATCCCTTTGGGTGAATTGATTTGAAGGGAGATGAGGCGATAAGTGGGAGACAGATGGGAGGGGTGAGCAAAAGCGAGGGGGAGGGGAGTGTATTAATTCAAATCATTAAGAGCCGCTTGCCAGGGGCGAAGCTATTGATTGCATGTAAACACAAAAGTACAATTGACTTACCAGTTGTTCACTTGTAGTATAGTGAGCCCGGTGTCTTGTGCCAGTTGTTTTTTCTGTTCTTCTGAAGGGTAGGGGTGCTGATAAAAAGACAGAGAGGAGAAAAAAACAGAAAATGGCATGAGAAATATTGTAAATAAATCAATTAATGAGCACATTTGTTAGTGAGAGAAAGGTCTGAGGTACAGAAGGGAGACGTTGCTCCCACATTTGTGCAGAAAAGTGGCAAAGCAGCTGTTAATTAGTGTGAAAAAATGAGGTGTGTCTCTTTCTTAGAGTCATTAATGGAATATGAAATCGTGTAATTAATGGCAGCGAAAAAGGCAAGCCAATTATAAAGTTAAGTGAAGTGTGGGAACAGAAACAGTAATTAGAGTGCCGTGCAACCCCACTGAAATTTATTCTAGTCATCTTGCTGCCATGAATGCATGATAGAGAATGGATATCTGAAGCCTTGCGTGGAATACAGACCATCAATCGCATACACCTCTTCCTTTTTAATCGTTGTAAGATTAGTCATTCTAGATGATAAGCCAGGTTGCTAAAACATGGGTGATGCTAAAGTACAGTAAGCAGTTTCGATACAGCCGCGTTCTTGAAGTTAGGAACTTGATTTGTGCTGATCCAGCTGTTTAAATAAAGGTGAGGTGAGATTTGCTTGATTTATACTAGTGTTAGTATGAACTATTGAGCTTGCTAGCTTTGAGTCTAAACAATGTGCTGTTCATGAAAAAGACAAGACAGAGCCTGTGTTGAGGCCCCTGCTGAGCATGTAAAATGGGAGGTACATTGTGCAAAGATGTTTACACCACATTTATACCTAGAGAGAAAACGAAAAAAAAGAGATAGCCCTGTGCTTTGGTCTTAAAGTACAGCAATAACCCCATTTCTGTGGTACAATATTTTCATATAATGCTTTAACGCAATTAGCGGACACCTCTATTATTTGTGGATGGCTCGGTGTGCTGTTTGTGTCACTGTGCTAACAGATTCAGACCTTCTAAGCCCATTACCAAACCTTGCACAACCTGCTAGGGATTAACAGAGATAGATGCTTCAATTTGGCGTTGGGCTGCAAATCAACCAAAGTAACAACAGATCAAAGTTAGCAAATCACTATAGCAATCTGAATGTTTTCTACTAGTCATAGCGAGTCAACATCCTCGACACTTCAGCAAAGTGGAACCAAGCATGTCGCAGTAAAAGGGCGCTTATGAATATAATTTACTTCTACTAAATGTGATCTAATGTATAGAATTGCAAAGGAAGACATCGGCAACTGTGATTCTGATTCACCATTTGAGAGGTATAATAAGAACAAGGCTTCCAAATGAACAAACAGAAATGTAAAAATGGTTGGCGCCATGGGTTGTCTGCTCTTTTTTTCGAGCAATAATAAATTGGAATGTCTTTCATGTTGCTGAATGCATGTTTATTTACTGGTGCTGCCAGAGAAAGCGAGCTGTTTTCCTGTCGCTCCGTCATTTTCATGTGATCCAATTGTAGGTAATTGGAACATACTGTGGATAATTTCATGCAGAAAGTTATAATTGTAGTGTCGCCTCCAGCCATTTCTAAATAGATTTTAAGATTTTTCTTTTTCGGCTTATCATATGTTTCCATTGTCCATCGTTGTAAACCACAAAGATGAGGTTTGTGTGAAACCAGGGCCAGGACTGGAAATGTGAGAAAACAACATTCCAGTCTCTCTCTCTGTCATCTGATCAGTGATAATTGCTAATAGCAGGCATTTGAGCATCAAAAATGCAATGGTAACTATGATCATAAAATTGCCACATAGCAACATCCCTGCCCTGTTCTGTACTTCACCAAATCAGCGGTCATGCTCGACTTTACAAATGAACCGTAGAGGTAAAACCGTCAGTGAGTGTGGCATGATGGCTAGTCAGCCCTGTAGTGAAGTGAGCATGTCAGGACAATAGTATCAGAGGCCTCATGACTTTTAAGGGGAAAGCTGTGCCAAAGGCTATGTGACCGCACAAATACTGACTGTTCTGCTGCCGGCTTACAAAGAATGACTCCAGCTTTGGGACGATGCAGGTATGAGAAAACGGGCCAGATGAGATTCACACATCATTGTGTCCTGCACCGAAAGATTTTAAGGACAGCAGGTTAAATTCCTTTCAGACAACGTGATTTGGAAACAAGAAATACTCTTTTCGCCAGACCATTTGCATACGCGATTCTTTTGCAATCCGCTATTTTGAAACTGTCTCTTCTACAGCTATGGTTTGTCAGTCATTACATGGTCCGGACTTATGGTAGGTATGAGTGACTAAGAAAGTCATTCAAATTTTAAATATCTTGATGAGATATAGAATGAAGAATGCATTGTATTGGCTTCGCTTTTAAGAAAAGAAGTGGGAGGAGGACTTTCAACTAAGGTAACTTGTTAGACAACTTTACAAAATGAAATGTTACAACAATGCACAATGGGGTGGAGAAAACGAGCAGTCAAGTTTCAGCTGAACTTAAATGTAACCTAATCCTATCCTAACTTCTCATTAAATCCTAGAAACCCCATACTGTTCTGTGATTGACAGGTGGCTCCGACCGTGAGCATTTAGCAGTACCCAAACAGGATTCCTGTACAAACGCCAACTGGGTCAAGCTCTTCCGCCCACAGCATCGTACGTGCCTCACCCTTGTTGTCATAACGACCTCAAGGTAGCCACACCTGTATTTGAGCAGAATGAGGGAGCAGTGACTGAAGCCCATTTACACTTGTCATGTCCGGAAAACATCCAGATATGATTTATTCACTTTTAATTAATAACTGCTCACACAAAAGCCCTTCTATTAACTTAAACCCTACCTATTTTTGGTTTATATGTAAATTGTCCAGTATCTATTTGCAAATCATGGCAGGTGATAGATATATTTTATGTCTAAAATAACATTGTTGTTCTAATGCGGCTTTTTTCACACATTCTTTACAAATGTTCTTCCATTCTGTCTATTTGAGCAATGTTCTTACACATCTTTTCCATCCTTGTAATACTGACATATTACACTACACTCATGAAGTGGATATGTTCAGAAACATTTTTTTTCTTTGTCTGGTTCTCCAAACACCAAATTATCCCTATGCGTCAAAACAGTGTGATTTAGATTCTGGTTTAACCGAAAGAAACCAACAGATTTTATAATAGTCAGAGAGCGACTGAGTATTTTAATCCTCTTGGCAGCAATACTGGGTGAGAATTGTTTTCTCAGGGTCTCGTGATGCTTTAGTGAGAAAGCAATAATACTGCCTAAAGAACAGATGGAAAATCTCAACGCATCCTCCCTGTTTCCTTTCGCCTATCTTAATGATACGTCTTGTCCAAATATACTACTCCTTTCATCAGAATTTCCAGCCTCTTCTGCACTGGTGGATACCAAGCCAACAATGTCCTCCCCATGCTCAGTTCTCCATCAAGTATCTTATCTGTGTGTGTGTGTGTGTCTGTGTCTAGCAGTGCATCAACAATAATCCCTCCCGGTCTTCCTACGTGGCCCCCTCAGACAGGGAATGGTGGGGAAGAGCATAGAGTCAGTGTCCTATCGGTGAGATAAAAGAGGTGAACAGGTCTCTCCGATTCTCTCGTGCTCAAAATCGAACTGAAGTCTTTCCCCCCCTAACCCTTGGTTGGCTCTGCTCTCCTTACCCACAATTCTGAGCGATGGCTGAGAATGCTGTTTTGAATACAGCCAAGATATGAGGAGTCAAGTTGTGTCAGGAGACCTTTGTGTGGGAGAGGGTAGAATTCCAGTATTTACTGCACTGTACCCTGAAAGCTGAGAGGTACAACCCAGACTATGAGAGCAGAAACATGAGAGGTGTGTACTCTTGGTCTTTATGTCTTTGTCGGGAGAGTTGTGTCTATGTAGAACAGGGAGGAGGAGGTCTGGATGAGCTCCAGCTGCGCTCCTTATCAGGTCCTTAGACAGGATCCTCTGGTTCACTGTGAGGGGAGAACTATTTTGGAAGTTCCTTTCATCTCAGTGTTTTCTTCATAATTTTGCTTCCCCCGCAAAAAAAGCCAGAATCCCAGCAGTATTTCTTTACCCGTCAACTCCCAGGGTTGGCTAGGGCCACATACTGAACACATCCTCCCCCTGATCACTGTGGACACGTCTTTTTGTGTTCCATTTAACCAGTTAATTACAATCAGCCACAACCCCCTCTCCCCCACTCGGCTGCCTTCATTACCCACATTACCGTTATCATCGTTATGTTCTATTTAAGGGAACATTTCTCTCTATCCTGTGTGATTTGGATTAAAGAAGATTAACTTAATAAAATAAGTGTGTACTGAACATGGTGCTTATTCTTCACACAGAAAAAGAGTGCAGAGGCATGGCACAAAAATGAGGCATGCCCCATGAGTCGCAGGACACAGGAATTAATCCTAGTGGCTCCATCTGACAATCTCGCTAAGCGACGTGCTGTCTAAATAGTAAATAAATTGCTGGGGCAACTCAGGTCAACAGGTCCTTTCAAGGTGAGTATGTATGGGTTTGTTTCAGCTAGGTTTCCTACCACCGCCTCACTTCCATATTCCTTGTGGCTAATCCCCATGGAAGCCAAGCTGCCCCTGAGGAATGCCTGAGGCTTGATCCAGGGGCCATTTTGTCCAAGATGTCTACTGAGTATCATTTCAACATCCCATCTCAGAACCAGCCACTGTACGCGTGGGCTGCGTCCACCACTCTTCCGTGGCTTGGCCCTTGGAAAGCAGGATTAGGTCTGAAGTTAAGTGCTCCACCTACTCCAGCTCTGCTAGCATTAACTGCACCAGAGCCACAGCTTCAGGCCTTCGGCAGATAGGGCCACCTACAACATGCAGCCCAAACCTCAGGGTGGGGGAGGAAGGATTACCCTTGATATTTGGCAAAGAGCATTATCGTCTCACCAGAAAATTATGCACTCGTTGTCTTCATCAGTAAGACACGCACGAGAGAAACAATCATTGCTTTGTTGGCAAGTTATTTATTATCCGAGAAAGGTGTTATTTCTCAAGAAAGCACTGTGAGTCTTGACTTCAGAGATATTTCTTGGCTGAGGAAGAGTTGAGAAATTTCAAATTCCTTTTTGTGTATGTGGCATAAACATAAAGTTTTGTCCTTCATTAAGAAAAAAACAAAACAAGTGTCATATAGAAAACTGAAGAGAGAGAGAGAACGAAAGCAAAAAAGACAAAACAGCAAAGCTTCTGTAACCCAATTTCTTCCTAAGACTGATTCACCAATGAGACAACAACAAAAGAGGGAGAAAGATCTTAGATTTGCAAAACAACTGGAGGCCAGGGCTTAAGATGCCCTGGCGGAGTTGGTGACTGGCTGGCTCACAGAAAGTGGGAGTGCTTCATTGGGAGCGCCACTAAGTTTGTAGCGAGTTAAGTCAACACAAAGCCGGCACATGAATTATTCACATGCAGCGTTTTTAGAAATCCTTGTACTACAACAAGCTAAAGCTGGGGAAATTTCACCCTTGGAAGCAATTTTTTTTTTTTTTTCCATTTAATCTCTACTTTTGATAAAAGAGGATATGTTTAATTTGGTTTCCAGCATTTTAATTAGTCATCCTCTGTTAAAAAAAGTTTTTTGTTGTTGGTTTAGGGAAGAGGGTGTAACACAAATGCTTTTGGGTAGGGAATAGGCGAGAGAGTAGTTTGGAGGCAGCTGAGGACAAAATGTAAGTCTAAAATTAAATGATGGGTGTGGGCTGGAATACAAATCAGATCTATCCATATCTGTGTAAACTTCCAGGCCCACAATGTGCTAAATCAACATTATCAAATTTGAGCTAAGGGCTTTGCATTCAAAAATGCAAAGTGCAACAGGCAAAAGACAAAATAACACATATCTGGACACCTGAATTTGTAAGCCACTTCATTTGAACACAGTGGCTGGTATTTGAATAGCTTTACATAGAGTAGAGCAGAGCTATATTTTTCATGGGGTGGCCTATAGCTTCAAGCGCCACCAGACACTGCAAAGAGGTAAGCCAGGTTCAGGCACTGATCTAAAGTCAGTCGCAGTAGGGTAAGCAGCCTCTTATTCGGTCTCATTACAGATCCCAGTGGAAGGGTGGGGAATCTGTGTTTAAGGGGGATGCGTGTTGTTCCACACCTGCTGTTCACAGTCACACGGTAATAAGGGGGCCAGCCTGCAAACACTGACTGGAGCTTGGTGGACTGCGGCTGATGAGCCCGGGCTAATTCAGGGGTGATTATGTAGTTTACTGGACCACTAAACCTCTTTAAGCTTGTAATTACAGCCTATTTGAGGGGGGAACATTCAAAAGCAATTCAGCTGCGCCGTGCCGTGCCACGCCGACCGCAGCTGGAGGTGGGCTGCCGGCATTCGGTGGGGGAGTCTAATATCTGCTGGGATGAGGATTTTAGCACAGTCAGTCAGGTAGCATCACAGACAAAGGCACGAAGTACATGCCACCTCGACCGGCCCTGTTCCAGAGAGCGCCTGCCAGCGGCTTTGCTTAACACACAAAATCAGAGCGGCTTGCGATCGTTTACAGCTGATAAAAACCCAAATGATTGTTTTAGCTATTGTCAAGAGGGCAGCGAGTGTAATGCAAAGCAGTGCTATTAATGCATGCTTCGGTACACAAGCTACTCCACCCTCCTGCCTCCCAGTAGCCAAAACCGGGTTTGTTGAAGGTGGGGGCCGAGTGGCAGGAGCAGGAACTCATGGTGCATTAAATGTTAAGAGAATCAGGTTACCATATTGCACCTTGACCAAAGAATCTTTCCAATGCCTTTACTCTCAAGGAAATTATCCTTTAGCTAATTCCACTGAAATGTGATACTCAAAGGAAGCAATTTAGCAACCACAAAAAAATTCTAATAACCTGTGCGATATTATTATGTTATTATCATAATTACCCTTTTGCCCTGGCGATTTTAATTAATGTTCAATGGAGGGCCTGAGGGGGAGGAGAAACCTGGTCACGGCTGGAAAAAAGAGTTAAAAGAAGGTAAAAGGCATTTCACAATTGCTCCCTTATGTCATTTCACTGTCTCGATAAAAGAACGGCAGAGTGAAGGATAGAAGAACACAGGAAGAACACAACCTTTTTGCCATCTTGTTTTATCTCCTTCTGCTACCTCTTCGTTCTTTCATTCTCTCTCTATCTCTCTTTCACTGAGCGGAAGACAGATCTTTCTCCATCGGTGCACAGCTTATACAAATCAATGACTTAATCTGTCGTAACAAACAAGTGAGCAGCGCCTTGCCCCTGTCTGCTTCCTTTTTCACCACAGCTAAAACACTCTGCTGATAACAGAAAGAAGAAAAAGGCCCATGGACCAACACTCTCATCCTCTCTCTTAGTGACCTCACTTTCTATTAACGTGTGAATCTAATCTGATGAAATGTGGTTCGAGACGCTCATTGCAGATTCCTCACACAGAAGGGAGTGATCCCCTGGCTGCACGCAGCAATCTCCATGGGGACGACATGGATCAGCAGGTGCTCTCAATGCAACTCCCATGCAGCCATGCATCCCTTATTGCGACAGGAAACACCATGCACTCAGCGCGGCAGGAAAAGGTCAAGATCCACTATCGGAGCTAAATGGAGAGAATCCTATTCAATAGTTGAATATATGCCAGGTCCTGGATAAAGTTAAGGCAAATAAGACAAATCTAAGAGGTTTTAAGTGTCTGGGACCATTTCCCCTTTGTTCATCGCCTTGGGAAATCAATGACAACAAAGACAACGGCACTTTAAAAGGGTCTTGGATTCAGTGCACAGGACATGCTAGCTCCATTAAACAATTTATGCACTTACGCATGATGGTATAAAATAATTGAATTTATCTCCTCTCCAAGCCAGCACACTTAATGATACACTATAGACTATAAAATGCTTGCCCTCTTTTTTCAGTTTCTAACCACTCTGCTAGAAAATAATGGAATAGGTAAATGCAAAATAAAGCAGCATCAGTCTAGGTGTGCATGATACTGATGCTAAAATGACTGTGTGTGTGTTTTTTCCGGACACATTGGCAGAAAATTATTTTGCTGACGCCCTATGACTTCTTCACGATAGGAAAAAAAAAAGCCCCATCAAGAGGCCTAAGGTTATTGCCTTCTCCTCCTGAAGAACTGTTTGTCCCCAGATGAAAAGCACAATGAGCTCAGAGTGGCACGCATGGCTGAGATTACAAGTAGGAGGAACCGAATTGATAAATTAGTTCAGCAAACGTGCAAACTGATTACCGCGTCTTTGCTGCCATATAATCCATCAGGCATACACTGGCGAGCACATGCACACAAACAGAGTGAGCCAAGAGTATCTGGGACAGACTGCTGGAGCTCTGCTCTGTGGGGGAATGCTCTGCAGTGGCTGTAAGTAAAAGGTATTGAGCTGCTGACTGCAGGCGGAAAGATCCCTGAGCACTGACGATTACAGCATAGCTAGGGTAATTCAGCGAAGCCTGGTCTGAATCAACACACCTAGCACAATCTAAAAACACCAATGGACCTTTGCCAGACCATAGCTAAACCCTGGCTAACTGAACACCTCTGATTAAGATGGATTATGGAACAACATGTTGGACTGACACCCAAAGTGTCAAACTGGCAATGCTGCAGAATATAGACTTGCACAGACATCCAAATATTGTTGTCTCAACTGTCATCTTACGTCACCTCGGGTTGTATCCTCTGCCCTTCTCAGCTTTGACAGTTGTGGAACAAGCACCTACTGTAATCCCTGATTAACTTCCTCCCTAAATGCCCCATAAGTCCACCCAATGACAACTGAACTAACACTACTGCAGATATTTAAATGGAATGTATTAGACGTCAGTATATTTATACTTTATTTCCTCCTTTATACTTTATTGGCTTCTGGATTTCTTTGATAGACAGACTGCTCAGGAGGTGGTGAATATGAGTGAACCCTGCACCACACCTGAGCTTCAAGCTTCCTCTAGAACTGCTGAGTTCTGAGTTGTGCTGACAGAGCATTTTTCTTCTGGGATTTAAACAGAAATTAAAACTGAGAGTTTGCTTTCTTGTGTTAAGGCAATGGCTGGTATGCAGACAGTAGACCATGCAGGCCTAGCATGATCTCACTCTAAACAGACGCTTGCTGCTAACTCTTCGCAAGTAACTGATAATGAAATACAATACTGTTATAATATAGCAGGCCAGCGTATAACTTTCTCTAACTGTATAACTGACAACCTAATGAAACAGCCCAAGAGTGGATGTTCACAAGCTGCAAGGATGAAATTCAGTGAGGCCCACCTGTGTGCTTGTGGAAAATGGAGTACATGTACACTATCTTCTCAGATGACGTGGCTGCAACAGTGGCTGGCCCTCTGAGCATTATAAAATTGTCAGGTTTTTGAGAGCAGTGAGGAAGACTGATGGGAGAGTGCGACTGAGGGACAACTCTCATCTGGACCAGTTATGCTCCAACAGTTCAGAGGTTACGTGAAGTAAAACTTAACTGCCTTTCTGGGACGTTACAGAGGAAGGGAACCGACTCACCGCATGGGGACGCAGAAAGAGCAAGTGGTGTCAATTAAACATGGTTCTTTCTTTGTCCAAAACTGCAGCTGATGTTGGGGACGCCATGGTGAGATTGGGTAGAATGAGGTCTACTGATGTGGTGCTCATCAATCATGGCACAGATGGCTTGTGAAAGGCCATGTCAGCAGTGACAGAGCAGCGTCCATCCACCTCTCCTTGCACCATGTGGAGTTTACCAATTCGATCCATTCTGTCCATGACACACCAATGCCTTTTACGCTGTCACCCTGGAAGCCTTGCCAATGATAGATATACAGTCCTTTTCCACCCTCTCTCTCTTTCCCTCTCTGGAGGTGAGGGGTGGGGGGTGCAGGGGGTTGTCTATCCACAAAGACTAGCCCCAAAGAGTTGCCTGCCCCACATCCCAGGGGCCTGTCAGTGGGGTAATTGATGATGTTTTCATTACAAGATGTGGGAGCAGGGGGGCGCATCCTGCCTCAATGGGCAGCCACAGCCCTAAGATTGACTCAGCTGCCTCTTCTTTGACACCAACTTTTATAAAAAGCATCAAGTCATTGCTTCCAAATGTCTCACACACATAAATAAACATGTATCCTCTCTCTCCAACAAAAACACCACGGAGACCAAAACAGATACAACAGCTGATATAGAGTCCCCAGTTGGCTGCAGGAAACATAGTAAAATGGCAAAGATCGCTCAGAAGAACAAAGCGATTTTTTTTTTATTTTATTTTTTATGTTCTTCAAAATTCCACAAGGCTTGATCCACACTGTCTGAAGAATTCCTTGAAGCTATTATAATTTTGTGGCGCCTCGAGTACTCATTGCTACTTAGATGAAATTAAGAAATAACCAGCGACCTTAGGCTGCTAAATTCAATTTGCAAATATTAATCTTACATGGACTTTCTGCTCTTGTTAAAAAAAAATTAAAACACGAATGAATGTAAAAACAATATACACGCAGTGCTAAAATTTCTTAGGAGTGACTTTCTGCTGTCATTTGTGTTGAGGTTTGGAATTGTGTAGTAAAGGTGAGAGAAAACTAGATAGTAGGCTCTCTATTGTGCCAAATGCAAAGTGCCACACTGCTGTTGCCATGGGTGTCTGGTGCGCTGACATCCAAGGGCTTCAGCAATAAACAACCACACACCAATGGCATCTGAGGTCTGGCTGGCCTCTGACCTCTAATGGCTGGGGTGGCTTTTTTGACAAGGCGTTTAGAGTCAGTGCTTTGCTAACTGTTACCATGCTTAAGTTTGTTTACAAGGATGTAACTCTTCTCGACAAAGAAACCTTACTCGCAATAATGGCATCCATGTTACAAAATGGATACTGTGATCTTATGGAAAGCAATTCTAAGGGTGCTTATGTTTTTGGGAGGACCATACAAATGCTTGTTACCTTTATAAAACTGCTATGTTGAGTTTTTAAAACTGCCATGATGGTAATTCCATGGTTTACATTAGGTGATATGTAAATATTATGGCATACATAACATCACTGTCCCGTGGTAAAGATTGTTTCTAAAATTATGTTTGGCAATACATTTTTTACGCATTTCCGCAAGTTATTTTTTTGTAGAGGTGATAACATAACAAGCTAGCATGCCAACCAAAGGTGGTCAGGGCAGCATATCGTCTGGTCCGATCCCTTGTGATAAGCTCAGTCAGGACACCCAGTTTCTATGGTGATATGAGTGGCAGGGTCTTGAACTGTTTGAACAATGTCAACACACGGCAGCACTCCATTTCACAGGCTACGTCTAGGATGGTATGTAACACTGAGCACTATAAATAAGACGCCATTTGTATTCAGCTTAGGGAAAAAAAGCAAATCTGTCTTTTGGTCTTTATATAATTACAAACGCTCATATTTTGCTACACACTACACTTACACCAAATGTATTCTTCTACCCTGCACGAGTTCGTACATTTTGATTAATGTGAGAGTGAATTAACTTGACTTTAAAAGTGAATTAAAATGGACATGTTGGAAAATCCCCCCCACCACATCTAGTGTTGTTTTAAAGTAAAACCGAGAAGTCCAGCCTCTTGAAAACCCCTCTGTGCTTTCCAAGCACTACTTTTTGAGGAGGTCATATGCTGAACATCTGTAATTTTGCCCAGGAAATCATCAGCAGGCCAACTCAAACCCGACTCTTTTCCCCCCGACTCCAGCCTCCAACTATGGGGCAACAAATTCAGCCCAACTCCCCGAAGAGGACATAGCCCGTTCCCCCTCCAGCTCAGGGCCCTCTGCACGATTCAGTCCATCGAGTGCAGAAATGAGTTATAGCGTTTTTCACACCTGGTTCTGCTCAAGATGCAGCACAGTTGAGGTTTGGCAAAATGTGCTCCCAGCGAGTAAGAGAAAAACAAGAATGTTGCCTCCACCAGAATCGTTACGTGTGTGAAGAGGGTGCTAAATTGGAGCCTAATTGCATTAAAAGCGATTATGCCTTCCAGTTTCATTTTGAACACGAGCAGCACGTAAAATGGGGGGTGGGGCGGGGGGGAACGGGCGATTGCATATTGTGCTGTGGTTTGCTTTTTACGAGCTGTGATGAAGGCTCCCTCCCGTTCTCTGGTTCTGTGTACAAACAGAACGAAGCCCAGAGCCCGGCGTGCCAGCCTAATATTCGGCTGTTCCAGGATCGGTCTTCACAGCGGCTGCATA
Source organism: Enteromius unitaeniatus (assembly GCA_032359435.1). Classification (NCBI taxonomy): domain Eukaryota; kingdom Metazoa; phylum Chordata; class Actinopteri; order Cypriniformes; family Cyprinidae; genus Enteromius; species Enteromius unitaeniatus. The sequence goes on along the minus strand of JAUMHI010000054.1, from coordinate 467,196 downwards.
GCAACTGAAGCCTGGCTTTCATCTAATTACTCTATCACATAATTTTGCAAATTGCCCTTTCACTGGGGAGCTGAGTGCAAAAACATAAGCACAGCGGGATTTGGGGCAATGGCTTCCATTTATTACTCATTTCTTGTTAAATTAAACAAGAAAACACTGTTTGTGAGATAGAGGGTGAAAATCAGGAGGGAACAAGGAATGGGGAGGAGGAGGGGGGGCAAAGAGTCCAATTTCACGGCCACAGGAACAGGAAAGCTGCTCAGTGCACCCAGCATTCCTCTCCAGGATGCCTGGCACAATCACACTATCTTTGTTCAGATAATATTTAAAAAACAAACAATAGTTAAAGCAGGAAAAGCAACAGAAGTTTAGGGCCTCTTGTTTTGTTTTTGTTGTGTTCCTTTTTTACTTCACCACAAAGTTTATTGGAATGTGTTCACACCGGCTTTACAGCATGCTAAAACACTTGTGAGTGGCAAGTAATTAGCTAGCATCTCTCCCTCTTTTTCTCTATACTATTCTCAGACTTGCAAACGCCCGCTTCCACTTGCCTCGCAAGCTGGCTAATAACCAGGGACTGAAAACAACTGATTAAAGAGCAGCTTCAGGGTGTAGTTACCCCATAAGCCTTCACCGTCTTCTCTATATCTCTCTCCGTTCCGCTTATTGTTTTCCTCTCCTCCTCTCTTCCAACGAATGGCTCGTCAGAATAATCTTGTACTGCCACCCACTTCACACTTCCGTCTCGGCACAATGGCTTTGCTTGGCTGATTCATGTGACATGCAAAGAGTGCATTCTTGCTGCGGTTGGGCCGTGATCTGCGAGACACATATGTAATCTATATTTCTCTGAGACAGAAGGCTATCATCTGTGTATGTTGTTTGTGCCGCTTGCTAATTGCCATTGTCTTTATCTCCAAGGGCCAGACCTAAAGACTGTTCCTTTACACACCAATTCAAAGGAAAAGGGACATTAGAGGTTCAGCAACTACCTCTTCAATCCATCCTGTGCTCTTACACTTTCTCCTACATCTTTGTGGCCCCACTTGAGACTTTCCGACGTCCTTTGAGTAAAAGCCAGTTGGAGACAGAAGGCGAGACTACTGCATTGTCCGTAAGGTCAGTCATCCGTGCCTCACGTGCTGTATGTTGTTTTGTTCCCCACACAAATGCTGAGCTGTCAGACTGAACCATTCGGAGCAGGGAGTGAAATGAGTCTAATTTCCCAAGTTTGCTGTAAGGAGCACTGTGCAAACCTATTTACTGCAGAGACTAAAAATGTTTCCATTTATCGTCTTTCGATCTTACTCTCTGTCGCTGTATTAAAGTCAACATCCTCTCTCTCTCTCTCTCTCTCTTATTTTCTCTCATACTTCCTTCTTAGTCACTCTAAGTTGGTGAGTTTTAAGTGACATTTACACTTGGAATGAGACATATAGCAATTATAAACCATTTTCATTAAACTTGAGTTTTTTAATAATATGAGCAATAACGACAGTTGGCGATGCATCAAAAATAGCTCAATGGGAATGGATGCTATTCTACGACTACTGATGGGAGTACAGAAAAAGATCTGCAGTATGATATGATTGAATACTACAGTCAAGTAGGAACATCTACGAGAAATTACTGTCACTGTAAATACTGCAAACAATCTTGTGCACTCGTCGTCATGATACTTTGGGTGTTTTCTTGTTCATTGCTATCTGGTTGTTTGCAAAGGTGTTCTAGGAGGTTGCTAGAGAACTGCTAAGCACTTGCTAGGGTGAAAAACATACTACGCCTGAGTGCTTAAATTTAATAGCACATCTTACCTTAACAAGCCACATGATTTAAGATATATAAAGCATGAATGACAAGATAGGTCTTTAAGTTTATATTTTAGGTTTAAGAAGTAGTAGTAAGAGTAGTATTCCAAGCCCTAACCGTACTTATGGTATTTTAGCATTATGAAAGCATTTACGTTTTCTATATATATATATATATAATTTTTTTTTTTTTTTTTTTTTTTTACTTTCAAGCTGTCCTAAAAGGGTTTTGTCAGATTTAGCAAACTTTCTTGTGACTTGTCCCTAAAGTAAAGTTAATCACAAACACTTGAGACAGAACAAGCCCTCTATGACACAATACTGTCCACCATATTGGTCAGCCAAGACAAACAGGAAACTAAACTTCCATCAGTCGGTGCTCTAGTGGGTATTCCGTACTGTTGTTTGTGTGTACGTGTGTGCGTGCCTGTGTGAACTGGCAAATGGCTTTTTTTTCACACACCTTTCTCCTGGGGCCGCTAAAGGTGGTAGTTGGTGGGGGTTTGAGAGTGTGTATGTGTGTGTTGGGGGCATGCTTGAAGCAGGTGAAGTTCTGGGGTGCTTAGGCGCATTTCTGTGGCACAGATGTAGGAATGGCGAGTCCAAGGGGGAGCAAGCATGTGGGGGCTTTTGGCACTGATCAAATGGACTCCCTTTTGACTCCAGTTTGGTTAGAAACACATTTCCTTTCAACACCTAAAAACACACGTTGCTGAGCCGTAATAGCTACTTCGGTCATAAAGCGTAACGCAAACAAGTCGGGGCTTAAGTAATATGTTTATTGAAAATACATCTATGTCTTTAATTAAGCGACATTATTATTATGAGTTGTGCAGAGTGTGTATGTGAGAGAGAGAGACAGGCTGGCAGAGGTGCGTTAAGCCTGTGAGAAGGGTAGATATATGGAGATAAGTGGTGTCTTGACAGCACTCCGATTACTTTGTGGTAAATGAAATAGAGGAAGTGAAATCCATCAAAGCAAAAGGAAGAGCCGACCACATCAATGGCCCATGCTGCTCTATCACTTCTCTATAGCAGGTGTGGACAGCCACAGTAAGAGAACTAACCACCAGTCCCTAAAAACGCATTTAACTATCCAGCTAACTCAGTTTTGATCTGAATGGCTCCAAAAAGTATTTAGATGCTTACACCACTTGGTTTAAAATGTTACTACAACTTACTTACTGTAAGTTGATGTTACTTATTTCTGAACATCGCATTTGGAACAAACTTATGCTTATAATTAAATGACATCCCTGAAATGTTGGTCTTAGTGCCAACATATTTTTGGGACCAGTGTATGTATCTCCAGTTTTTGTTAATATGGATAATTTCCTGACAAACATTGCACAGATATTTCCTAAAATACTCCACAAATAACAGTAGTATGAATGCAAAACGACAGCTTAATTCTATATCACCTATCTCTGCTATCTTTAGCTTGAGGCTGTTTTTTTTTTTTCCTTGGCTTAAAACTTAGAGCGTGTGTGGTTAAGGTTAGGCAAGATAAAGTAAATTGTGTGTGAGCAAGCATGTGCATAGCATTAGCACTACATTTGACCATTTCAGTGGCTTTGAAGTGCAGCATGCAGTACTGGCTGTAGAACGCTCAAAGAGAAGCAGAAAGAGGAAACGTCACTCTACTGAACTCACTGTCAAGTGCTGGAAGAGCCATGCCCTCATGATGTTGGTTGCCACTTTAGGGAAGATACCACGTTTTTTATTCCTCTTCTTCTCCTTGTCTGGGTCGTCATCATCTCCTGTGCTGGGTGACGCCACACTGTTGTCCAATCCATCACCTGTCGAAACACACACCAAGTCAAGCATTATTTTTTAACGTTTTCTGAAAACTAGGTAACAGGGTAAGTTGGCAACAACAGTGCTTCAGTATAGCTTTGAAGTATTACGTCTGAATGCATTCAATTTTAATACTTTTATAAATAACCCTCATCCCCCACACAATGCTCAGAGAGAGAGAGAGACCGTACAATGGACTTGTAAGGTCGCATTTCCCCCCTGCCTTCCAACACAGTGAGTCACCAAAGAATTGAGAATGACAGAGAGATTTAGTCTTCATTATCCCAGGGAAATATTGATTGAAGCTCGCCCCAGTGTCTTTTTTACCTCAGGTGGGGGAGTTACACACTATGAAAAAGAGGAATAAGGGGGGCGAATATGGCTGCCGCACAAAACGGCAGCTTTTCAAAGACCTGCATTTTAATAACAATGCTGCATGGGTGCTTGCAGCAACCTGTGGGTGCTCGATAAGGCTTTATAATGGGCAGTTCAACATACCAGAGCAGAGGAGATGGCTTACGTCGCCTTTTTAGCTTCATGTTGCCAGTTTGCTTGCGTACGCTGATTTTATTCCGATCCCCAATTATTGTACGCATTCTCCCTCAATGAGAGCCCAAACATGCCTGCGAGAAGACTTCTGATAATTGTTATTATGAAGCCACGATTCAGATAATAAACCATAAAAGAAACACGAGCGAGGCAAACAACCGCACACTGCAAGGGTTTCAATAGCGGAGGCACAGGAATGGAGAGAGTAACTTATTGATTACATATAAAGCACTTCCAAAAGCCCCAGTGCTATTCGTACAGAGAGATTATGGGGGGGGTTAACTCTTTCTCTCGCTGTAGCTTTCAGTCAGCGACATAAGGCACCTGTATCATTGATAATTAATGTAAATGTCTGCAGTAATCCGGTTGGAGATAATTTTTTTTTTTTTTCCCAGCTCCATGCATCAATAGAATAATCAAGGGTCTAAAAGAGTCTTTGCTCCCCATTACCTCAGGCAAAAGAATTCCTGAAAGCATGCCTTGCGGGCACCTGAATTATATACGCCATTAGGAGAGCGAAGGCTTTCTACATTCCATATAAAACACTCTGCCAGCCCTCTCCGCCTAGGAGAGAAGCCCCAGAAAAGACTGAGACTTTTTAAGTGAAGACTTATGTAGATACAATGGCTTTGCCTTTTGCACAAGGGCACTTTCCCTCAGTCAGTCACTTACTGAGAAACTGACCAGAGCCGAATCGCCCTCCCCCAACACACACAGACGCACATGAAAAAAAATAAAAAATTCTATGAGACGTCAAAGGCCAGTTTCGATTACATCATTAACTGATGCCAAAAACAGCCCTGGCTTAGAGAGCAGTTTGTCTTCCGACTGTTTTTAGGTAAATAGAACTTCCCAGCTCCCATCTGGGAAGGCAGTGGCACCACTGGTTTGTAATCTAAGACACCATTTTCATTAGAAGCAAATGCTCCAAATCCGGTGTAAAGACTAGTTCGTGTTCAGCAAAGCCTAAAATAATAAACCCAGGGCTTGTCCCATGTGAGTTAGCAAAACAGAAGCAAACACTGGATATCAGGTCAGACTGAGGAAGAAGAAGGGGGGGCATGACAAAAGAGTAAAAGAGGGCAGGGGGTGTTTGAGTGATGTCTGAGGTAACTCTGTTGCGTGTGTGCTCTCTTGAGCTTTTGTCTTCCGCCTCTTCTAGCCATTTTGAACTATTTAACCTCCCTTTCCCAATATTTTTCCTTAAAAACTGACCTCTGATGGCCTGGACCTTCAAAGGGGGGGAAGGAGAAAAGAAAGCTGTCAATTTTATTGGAATTTCCAGTTTTGACGCAATTTGATGCCGATTGAACTCAAGTCTGGGACTCATTTTGTTCTTTATTTTGTCTGTTCAAATATATGCTATAAAAAAAGATAATGTTATTGATGTGATTTTTAGTCATTTTGCTAAGTTCCGCCATTTTTCCTTGCCTCCAAAATCATTTCAGCAACGTCAAACATACATCATTTTTTGAGCATTTCTGGTTGGCTAAAAAACTGTCTCTCCCCTGACTGGTTTCTTGCCGTTTAAAGAGAATAAGGGGCTATGACAGGGATGTGGGTTTCCCTGGGACACCTATTTTAGTGTGTCAGAAAATAGGATGTGCTTATCGCTGTCAATTTTATTGGCCCTTATTCGTCTAGGGCTAATTTTGCATCTATTTTAGCACCGGAGTGTAGGCACAGGCATATGGCAGTGTCTATACGGTACTGTTGTGTCAAAATGTCAGCCCGTTGCCGAGCTTCTGCACTCTTCCCGCGCCAAATAAAGACGAGCGATGGCGGCGAGACTGAAAAGGTGGAAATAATCATAAAAATGATGCTAGTCCATAAACAAGCTCACAGCCTCATTAGTCCAGCAGCAGGCTCCACTGGCAGATTTATGCGCCTTTTCGCTGATGCCATGAGGAAATGCCACCGGCGAACTTTGGCCAACTGCTAATGGGTTATGACAGCGTCTTAGCAACTACTGCAGGGAGGGGGACGCTCAGTCCGGTTCGCCACTGACGGAGAGGAAAATGTCATCTCATCTGGCCATGTGTGGTGGAGTCTATGCAGCAATTAGAGAGCAGGCCAGTGACTGGAGCAGGCCAGAGGCTGAGGAGGATGCCCCGCGGCTAACCAGGGAGAGAATTTTTTATGACCCCCTCGTACACACGCACACATACATCCACGCGTGAGATCAGCCTGTGACGCTCTAGCTGCCTGGCTGCTGCTAAAATCAGGTTAGCTTCCCAACATGCCTTTGTCAGCCAGCTCTTCTGATTGGCTCATCTGCTCCAACTCGATACCTGTCTCCTGCTCTCTCTCTCTTTCTCTTTCTCTCTCTCTCTATCTCCACCACTCTCTCTTACTTACTGAAGGCACTTTCTGACATTATCAGAAAGATGTGGGCTAATCTGTTATGATCTGATTACTCAAAAAGGACACTACCTGTTCCTCTCGCCTTGTCCATCCAAAACTCCAAAGTGTCAGCCATTTTTCTGCTGCTTTACAAATTAGCAGAATGGCACTTCTGATCCATTGAGCACATCTTTGTGTGTCATTATGTCAAGCGTTTATTTACACGCTATGAAGAAGTTGACGTGACGTTTTTTGAGATTGGGACCCACCAACCTCGGCTGAAAAGACCAGCATAGGCTGGTTGGTTAAGTCTAGATGGGGGCTACTATAGATCCTATAGAACTTGCAGAAGGTGAAGTATGCAATGCATGTCCTAACACTGGCAACGAACTGGATTACAAAAACAACAGCTCTGAAAAAAACAATATTGTGTGTTTGAAGGAGGAGCCACCGCTTTTTTCAAAGCAATGGAAAACATGTTCTTTCTGCAATTAAACAATTCAATCCAGAAAATTCTTAAAATACTGTATTTATCAACCATTCCTGGTACAAACTTGGGAAGATGCTTGGCATCAAAAGATAGTTGATGTTCTCATGCACTGTTAAAACTTAAATAGTGAGTACCGCACAAATACTCACCAACTCTGATTTTTTTTTTTCTTGGTTTTGATGCTTGGCAAGTGGTCATTTTAAGCCCTGGTTATACGTCATGCTACCATAGCTCATGCAGTACAACTTCTTGCACAATTTTAAGAAGTGTTTTGACAAAATTTTATTGGCCATGGTCTGATGGATGGGGCCAAGCTGTGGAAACAGATTGGCTTTTGCTTTACACCACATTTGGTCCATGGATGATTTCTAGAGCACCTCTGGCCTCTCCCTGTGGAGGGAGTCAGGTGACCTGTGTTGCTCTCTCACTTTCCCTCAGCATTCAAACACACCCTGTACTACGGCTTCCCTGGTCCTGCAAAACCTCAGCCTTAAGGGCCCGCCATCCGCCGCCTTTTCACTATGCACACATTCACACACGTTCACACACTCTTCATTCTAACACACACACAAACACACAGAGTTGCATATAAAGAGAGTGGGCGAATGGGAAGAGGGGAGGGACGGGGAAGAAAAGATAAAGCCGGGTTCATTGTATTCAGGCCATTCACATGGTTAGAATGGACCAGGCAGCGGGGGTTCCCTTTGCATGGGTCACAAGCGCCTCCCACCTCAAAAATATTCTGAACATGCAGGAATTCCTGCGGTATGATTCCCAACAAGAGACACTCAGATTAGCAGGGAGCTTGCCGCGCACGCTTGCCCCACCATACATTTTCTGTTCCTAAAATACATACAAACATTAGTAGCGGTCTGCTGACTGCAATCACTTGGTCCTCTGGCAAAATGGCCCAAGCTCTTCTAGTTCCTCACTGGGAAGGATAAATATAAAGGAAAGTCAAGGGTTTAATGAGATGCGACATGGTGGCAATGTGGCAGATCTTTAGTCGACTCTGTTTGCCTGCGTGTGTCTTGTAATATTCCCATGCAGAGCTGTGCATATGTGTTTATTTATGCTGAACTTGCTAAGATAACTAGTTTTCCGATTTATAATTATGTGGGGAAAAAATAGCTCTGTAAATACCAATCTGCGGAGAGTCATAATTACAATCCGTAATTACCCGGGATTCATTTTAAATAATGACAGTAAATAATGACAGTTTTAAATAACTGCAGGCATCTTAAATAATGACGGTGCTTTTTTCTTCCCCCTCTGTTCTTACGCATATGATGACAATGACAGATCTGTAATTCGTAATTTGGGGGGGGGAAAGAGCGTAATTACAAGTCTTTCAGCCGTACCTCGTGTGTCTCTGTCATCGCCTCACAGCAGGGCTAACGGAGAGGGTAATAAGTGCATAATGTGGCTCATATTCAGTGTTATAATGCCTCTAATTAAACCGAGTAACCCGTGTGAGTCCTAGCTGAGAGCTCCTCATGCATATTCCCAGGTCTCTGGGATCAGGCCGCTGACATACCCACAGGTGATGGCAAAAATGTCATTGCAAATGTTACGGCTCTCTTTCGTCCGTGTCTGTGTAGGGGTCACTTCCACTGAAGCCCCCGACACGTTAGAAAGCGTACTGAGGCCCAGGGGCACAAACACAGCATTAAACTGAGGTCTCTCTCACTCTCTCTCCTTCCCTCCCCTCCTCCTCTTTTCATTCTTCCTCCAGTCCGTGTGTCGAGGGGGGAAAACGGTCAAATGAAAGTGTAGGGCCCTGAGTTTACCCTTTCATGTCAAGCACTTTTACTGTGTAACTATTGATTTTTCTCCTTTGTAATTTTTTTTTAATCTGAAGATATAAGGCGGGCAGAAAAGGCAGGCTGGTGAGGTTCAAACGGGAACACTTTAAGAGTCCTCTGATTCCACTGAGGCAACACACACACTCACTGGCTCACAAAGAGTATACATACTCTATTCTCCCTCGCTCTCTCTCTCTCAGACAGCTTTTGACACCTTCTCCAGGGCCAGCTTTGTTCGATATCCAGGCAGACCGGATGGCTGAGAGGAAAGTGTTTTTTAAAAAAAGGAACATGGCTCGCAACAAAAGCTAAGAGCCTTCGCTGGCTTGCAACAACAGCACTACTGCAGCAATCTGCCCGGAATTCAACTCATCTGAATGCTTTTAAACCTCTCATCAGGTGATTCTGAAACAATACACACACACACACACAGCCAAATACAGTGATGACACCCATCCTTTGATTCAATTGTTCATGGCGACTTCTCAATATGGGTAACAGACAGGGGCCTGGAGACAAACTGTTTTGTATTGTTCCTTTGTGATTTTTGGTATATTTTGGTAATGAGCGAAACGGAACCAGAGCCGTGTGGTTAACTGCGGCGGTCTTCATTATTGGCTTCTGGCAGATAATTTTCCACATGGCGGCTATCTAAATGACACAGGCTGAGATAAGTGCTCTAATGCACAGGGATTTTCCCCAACTACGGCGTATCACCATCCATTGGGCTGTAGTACAGTAGATAATGTGAGGGTATTTCACTTCTAATAATAGCCTGCTTGGCTTTCCCTGCATTTGTTAAATGTAGTTAACATCGCGAGTGAATTGTATGGCAGAATTACACACAATGAGCTCCGATTATAAAGAAAAGGGTGGCACTGTTACTACTGTAAAGACGGAGGATAAATTAAGTCATCCAAGTGAACTGTAACATCAAACGGTTTTTCTATAATAGGCTGCTCTTCATTCTGATTGGCTGATGCATTATATCTCAGCACACCAGAGTTTAACGAAGATCCCGGCAAATCTACAAAATCTATAAAAAACAATCCGCTAGCACTGCTATTCATCTCAATTGCATCTGAGAAGAACAAAAAAAAAAACGTAAAATTTACGGTAAACAAAACACATTGCTGCAGTTGCCAGAATTCTACTGTACATAATCTTTGCATTTAAAACTCATATTTCATTAACCGATATACTGTTAATATTCCAATGTTTTGAAGTGCTGGAATCTGTTTAGCAGCTTTGTAATACACTGATAACCACAAGGGAAATACTAACAAATATAGAATGTGCAAATAGAATAGAATGCCACTCAGTAGAGAAATATTGTAGTTACATCATCTACAAGCAGGGGTTAATAGACTCATACTGACAGCCAAACCTTGACCCCTTGGTTGTGAGTAATGGTTAAGAATAAAGAAATAGGACATAGGAAAAAAGTCATTCAAGGATGAACCGTAACATCAGGGGGCATTTCCATCTTTCATATGCTGTCCTTCATTCAAAGTGGCAAATCCATTATGCTTACACATACAGTACTGCAATCTAACGAAGGCCTCAATTTCACCCCTGTCAGACATTCTGAGGCCACAGGAAGTGGAGCAGAGGGAATGTGGGGGAATTGTAGTTCTATCAGCTTGGGGTGAACTAGGGAGATAAGGCTCAGGGCTGGAAGTGACGGAAACAGAGCTGGGCTGAACGTCTGCTTCCTGACAGCAACAGAGCAGGGGCGGCTGGACGTGGGCGATACCATTACATCTCGGCTGTGCAGTCCTCTATTGAGACCACAAAACACAAACACACACACATGCACTTACACATGTATTCACAAAGAGCAAGAACAATTCTTGAGACCTTTTTGCCATTTTTTTTTTGGTTATCAACCTGGGAATCTTTCTGGTTCCTGCCATTCTTTGACTCGTTTGGGCTCCTAGGGCATGGCTGGTGATCAGGTTACCTCTTGGAAAAAGAAAGAAAAAAAAAGCATGCGCACGCATGCTTGCACACACATGCATTCACTCTCTCTCAAGCACACATTAAGGCAAACACTCCCTCTCTCCATACACATACACACCCTCTAAAAGCATACACACTTTTGTTTGTTTGTTATCTCTCTTTCACTCCTTAAATCTTAAAAAAACGCTCGAGAAGGTCTTTATCTTTTCCCCTAAATCCTTTCAGCAGGTATCCATGTCAAAAGACCAGGGCTGGAATCTGGGAGAGGATTGTTTAGTAAGGGTCAGTCCTGGGTCAAGCTTTCGGCCTGTTGTTAACACAGCCCTCCCCCTGGTGCTTTTTGCACCAGCCTCCATCTGCACACACCTTCGTCCACCATCACTCCCAAACTCCAGCACCCCAGCAAATAATCCCTCACTGTGAGAAGCCTCTGGTGACAAATACAAAGGTCAAATAGCTTTAGCACACAGTGCAAGGGAAGCCAAATTCCCCAAATATGGAGCTTTGGTGGTGTTTGCTCGCATGAAATTGGCTTTCTGGGGTTTTTCCAAACAGACCTGGTAAATTCCTTCATTCTTCCTTAGGCTTCATGCATTAATGGTTTTTGTGATGGAGTTCTGACATGGCCCAATTTAATTATTTGGTCTCAAGTGGTAAATAAAAAAATTGCTATTCATCAGGGTAAATATGCATTTCAGGGAAAATTGCAATTGACACATCAAAGGCTCTGGAAATGTGGATCAATTGCAAGAGGACGATACATGGAAGAATAAACTACAGATCAGTACAATTTGACCCTCTACCAAGCATCTCCTCATCATATCTCTTCTGGACAGCTCACGTATCTTTGTAACAGTCCCAGGACCTCACACGCACAGTCCCAGTTGCTATCGGCAGGAAAATATTCCTCGCGCAGTATTATCGGTCGGGCAGCATATGGCAAACTAGCAGCAGGCATCTCATCCTCATCCTCTTTAGAGGCTAAAATTAGCACAATACTGTTTGTGGCTTTAAGCTGGACTCGAACCCACTGTGATAACGCTAATAAAAAGACTGGTCTCCTGCTTAGAGAAAGAATGTACATCCCTACAGATCACAGGAGGATTATCCTGCTGGGATAATGTTTTTTCCTGCGATGGCTGCAGAAAGATTTATATTTTTAATCTAATTTTATTTGGAAACAATCTATCAGGCGCTCATCTTGGTTGACTAGAATAGCTCCTACAGGTCAGTGGGGATATTGTAGAAGAGAATCGTCAACAAGAGACATCTTTTCGGGAGAGGATAACCTAAAAGAGATTGCTAATCTCTTTATCAAAACCCTAAATAAACTAAGGCGAGTGCATGTGACACAGCCACACAAGAGCACCTGATTAATGAACAAAGAGTTAAAGCCTGTTTGTTTACTGTCACTCACTGTTCTTCAAACTGCCTTCTCAACAACCCCTCCATCCCTTCCTCCTCTTCCCTTCCTCTTCACCTCCCTCCTTGGCCTTCCTGCCCTCTCTATCTGGCAAGCCAAGCAGCGATAGCATATCTCTTTGGGTTATATCAGCTCTTTCCTGAAAAGTTGGATGTGTGTGTATCTGATAGTCGCCCGGTAGGTGCGCACCGCTCCACCCAGGTCGTGCTGAGTAATGTTCACTCTAGTCTTCTACAGCAGACTTAATGCGTTGTGACACGTCAGTGATGAGCTGCGCTGATTTCTGTCAAATTCACATGAACCTCTCCAGCACAGATCAGATGACGGGGCACGGCTTGGGGATTTTTCAGATGGAGCAAAGGGGTTTCCCAGCTATTAGAGGCAGATCAGGCAACATAAATTGCGAAACATAACATGACCCCTCTTAACAGTGACCCTGCATCTGACGAATCAACAAAGAATGGAGTGGACGTCTCAATTATTTATCTTGCTAGCTATATCAACAATTATCACCGTTCCATCAGTGACAATCTTACAGTAATGTTTCTAACCAGAACATCTAATGAAAAGAGATAAAAGAATTTCAAGTTGGAGAATGTGCAAGGGGATGAGCCATGATGACAGTGAGTGGTTGTAAAGGGAATAATTTAGCAAACACCAAAAATCTGGCTTTGGCAAGAAAAATAGGATTGGTTTTAAGGGACTTCCTGTACACATGGAGACAGATGCAAAGTGTCTACATCATTAACACACCACAATTATAGCATTTGATCTAAATTTAACATCTGCTTCCCACTTAAACTGAACATCACATAGCAAATGAGTTTAACCCGAAACTCCCTCTCCCTGGGGCTAAACATCCTTAAAGGTGAAGTGTAATTTCTGCACTACTAGTGGCGCTAAAGAGAATTGTAAAAATGATGAAATGTTTCGAAACGTACCCCTGTCTTCAATTGTTAGAGCAAATAAGCAGTCCTGCCTCACAACATAGCTTGAGAAAATTTGGGGTTGTTTAAATAATTGCAGTTCTTTTAGGTGCCACTAGAGGCGTGTATATTGCCCACTTTTGACAAAATGACAAGAAGAGATGCAACACTGTCACGTTAAACCAAACTCGCATATCAAAGAATAAAAGAAGAGCGGAAAGAAGAGGAGAAAGATGTCAACAGTGCTATAGCCAGCCATCCCCCAGAGTTCACATGATCGTGGGTAGGGGGAGAGAAGAGAAGTACTTTAGCAGTAGTTAAATCCCAGAGCAAACAGAAGAGCAAACACAACAGTGACACTTTATCATACCGGCTTTATGAGTATTATCTGCCCAGAGACAAGGTGCTCAATCAGGCTATGAAAGCTAGCTAAAGGCAATGATTAGGAAAGCAGAAGAAACAGCTGATATATGGGGAAAGGAGGGAGGGGCAGGTTGTTTGCTTGCACTTTCTCACTTTTCACTCGCTTTTTCCCACATGACACAGGACATCAGCCTAATCCCAAAGGCAAACTGCCCCTTGGTGTGGGAACCAGCGGCGTTTCCCCTTTTTTCACCATGGGACCGCAGTGCGTACACAGTCTTATCAGGAGTGGTGCCATAAAACAATTGGCGCTGATCGTTTTCGGTGAAAAAAGTGGTAGCTTGTTGCTTGTGCCATCACTACTGAGATTCAGTGGTGTCATAAACACGCCAATGTTAGTAAAACTACCAAGTGGCTCTTGAGGACACGGCCCCATTCGTGCCCCGCACTGACACCGGCTGGCATCTCCTTGACTTTGTCATAATGGCTAAACCATTTGCAGGCACAATGTGCAATTCACAAGAGCATCATGCAAAGGGGCTTGAAAGAGAGAACATGATGTGTTGTGTAAAAAAAAAACTGCTCTTTGATTTGGTACTTCCTGTCAAGCACATGCATTTCCAAACACTTACTGGAATTGGCACCTTGCTCTCTTTCCTGTGATCCCTTGCTTTCTCCATGCTTTACCCTCTCTCTCTTTCTTCTCTGCTCCTTCCATGGGTGTGTATGATGTGATGTGTGATGTGAATGAGAGAGAAAAGCAGCAGGGGCTGCTCGGGCCGCCCGGTGCCGCTCTTAGATCCCTGCACTATAAAAACCGCACACCTTTTATCAGCCATTATGCCTATGATTTAACCAGATTACTCCACCAACGTGCTGCCACTGATACACGGGGAGCGCAGAGAGCATTCAGCCTCCCCCTCCTGTGTGCAGCACTTTTGCATGCACAGAGGAGAATCTAGCGAGGCAGGAACAACCACTGACTGACTACACCTGAATGACAACATGGAGCTCCTATTGCTCTTTGAAGTGCGACACTCGCACACACCAGGCACGATTAAAGCAAAAAAACAAAGTCAAAGAGCGAGAGCATCCAGACAGCAGTGAACGAGCGGAGAGGCGTCCTCTTAACAGCTCAAAGTGACTGAGCTAAACAAAGCCAGGACCCTGCTGTAAAATCAAAAAGGAAAGTGATCAGCATTGTAGTGCACTCAGCAATTGAGGAGAGCACTGAAAATAGCGCATGAGAAATGCAAAGGCATGCAGGCGGCACTCAGAGACAGAAAGAATAAGCGTGAGAGAGAAAGGGGCTGGGCTCTTCCAGTCTGCTGGACAATCGTTGCAATTAGCGGGTGACTTTGACAAACACGTGAGGCGGGGGCTCGGTGGGCGGATCTAGGCGCCGAGGTTTGTTGGCATCCTGTCAGAGGCCGTGTCTGCTGGTCACTCTCAGATGCCAGCCAATCGCAGATCAGAAATGGTGGCCGGGAGCCAATGGGAACGCTCGCTCAGACTGACCTTCACACAGGCCAGAAGCAAACTGACCATTAAGTCAATGATGACAACAGCACTCACCACAATCAATCAAACAAAATAATGATCAGTTTGATGCACGAAGTTTAGCCGCGACTGTTCTCGGCACAAGTAAAAGCACCAGACGAGTCCATGTACAGTAACATTACAGCAGAATCATTTCTGCACACATTTCTGTGGGTTTTTACTGTACATAACGGTCGCATTCGTCAATGGTCTTTCCTGTCGAGTTGGGTCAAAGCAAATGAACTTCTTGACTCGCTTTGAGTAACTCTCGCTGGCTCCCACAGCCTCACCGCAGTACAGTTTTGGAGTCCTCGGCTCGGCATGTAAATTTATGCAGACAATAACAAGAGCCTCACAGGAACTATTTGACTTGGCACACATGGGGCCTTTCGCAAATGGGTCCTGGTAATTGCTGATACATATCTGACTTCTGTAGTCATCACCTTGTTCCCAGACCCTTTGATGAGGCAGAGGAAACCCAAAGCCTTTCAAAACACTCAGCATGATTTCTGCGTATGTGAGAGCATGTCATTTTCCACGCGCCCTGCCCCTTTTTTTGGTAGGGGCTCATATCGCCTGCGTTCCTGCTGCAGCCCAAGGGTGTCTCTTTTAATCTGGGTGGGCCTTGCCAAGAGTCCAGAGCGAGCGATACTCTGTGGCCTATAATAATGATTTGTTTTCTTTCTACCCACTGAGGGTGGATGCTCAGAAAAGATGGCTTCAAGATACAATTCAAGAAGATGTCCCCAGAGAGGGCGGCTGTTAACCAAAGGCGGGTGCGTACGAACACACTACACTAATAAACGGGGTCTCATTAGAGATGGGCTGGGCTGAGTCTCTGCTGGACTCCGCTAAGAAAGTTTCTGTGAGGGAGGAGCGGGCTTTATCCTCCCCCCTTAAGGGGACACTCGCACTTTGAAAGGTACAGAATCACAAACAAGTAAAATGCTGTCCTCAGTCATACTGAGATGCTATTTAGGTGCGGTATGGAAAACATGGTGTGGATGGCAACCGCTAGAACCATCAGCTATGGTGCCAATCTCTACGTTGATGGGTTACAGATGTACTACGTGGGTACAATGTTCCAATGCAGTTCGAAGGCGTATCCTTGTTTGTTATGATGCCGTTTTTGTATAAAACCCATTCTCAATTCATTCACTGGCTTTTTGTTTTTGTTGTTGTTTTAAAGATTCAGGGACAGCACAATAGCAACAAGTTGTACAGACTTTTGAAACAAAGATAGATAGATTGTTAATGCTAATTATAAAGCATAAGCACATAGAGAGAAGCGCAATACAGAGGGGGGGGGGAAAGTCTGAGCGCAAGTGAGGGGACCAGTTGGGGACATTGGCAGGAGTTTCTTGGCCAACAGCAGAATAATGGTCTTATTAGGATTATGAAGTCACTTCTTACAGAACATGCTTATACGGTTAGCAGCACTGCTTTACACAATCAGCAATTAACCCACATTAACATAATACTTCCACTAAACCTCCACTGGCGTGAATAAGACTGAAGGGGCTGAAGTGCTTGGGTCACTTGTTCACGCTGAACACACTCAGGTTCACAGCTCAGCCTCTTCCCACTAGCGTACGGCACAATACTCATCCAAAACACTGGGGTGAGGGAACGTGAGGGGAGGAAGGAGGGGGTGAACATTAAAAGCCTGGCGATAATTGGAAGTATGTGAAAAATGACGTGTCACTTTAGTCAATAAAGAGCAAAGGTCACCGCAAGCAGGAGCCCAAACTCGGCACAAAATGTGCTCATTAAGGCATCCAATCAGAGTGTGGTGAGCAACCGGGCCATTAGTCATTGGCCATCTGACCGACTAGGCCTCTTTCTTATTGCTCTCCTTCTCTGCAGAGAAAACCGGCGCTGGTATATAAATCGTTGCTCAGTCATCTGGAACATAATGTGGTACTTTCTGCTCTCATCCTGCTTTGCCTGCTGGCTGTGCAGCCCTCAAACTGCTGCCTTGACATCCCTTTCAATAATAAATGAAGTTGCTTTTTGCCTACAGTTTGTTTGAAACGCTCCTCCACCCTTCCATCCGGCACCTCCCACACTGGTTCTCATTGGATAAACCTCAGACCTAGCCAATCACAGTGTCAAACAGTAGATTACAGTTGAACTGAAGTTGGTTTTCATTAGCTTTTATTCCATTGAGAGACATATCCTACCAAGATGATACCCTAGAGAGGCTTTTTTTGTTGAGAATGTTTCATTTTTCTTTAAAAGTTCCAGAATCTTCATCTGGAATATACCAGAACGCATAAAACTCCATCAGTGTAAGAGCTCTTTTGTTAAGACTGTCATCACCAGCGGTTTCTTCAGACACCCTGTCCAGATGGGCCCAGAGGAAGATCATTAATGCAGTCTTATCACAACCAGCTGATGGACCTACACCACATGACCAGCCAGCAGTGGCCTAAACATCTGCTTTAACTCTCTCCATACACATGCTTGGACACATCTGCATAGTCAGTGACATTTCCATCTGGAATACTTGACTCTGATTGGTCGATGCTTCAATCAAGTATTGTGCCTCTAATTGTTGTCCCATGTTTTCTACCTATCTATGCTGGTTTCTGTTCCATCACTTTGTGCCTCTTTAATAAACTCAATTTTTCCTGACCTTTGATTTCGATTGATAAGTAACCATCAATGACAGGCTGACTGTAAATTATCCCTTCATATGCATCATAGGGCCTTTCGGATCCTTACCTTGTTCGCTGCTGTTGTCACCGCTGTGCGATGTGTGTCCTCCACTGGATGGTCCTGGTGTTCCTCCGGAGCGTGTAGAAGCTGTATCGTCATGGTCTCTGTTCCATGAAGTCTGTGCGGAATGGAAGAGAGAGACAGAGAGGGAATAAAGCACACAATCAGGCATCAGATCACAGAGAAACACACACAGGCTACAGTCCCATGCTACAAAGACAGCTGGCTTTATCAGATGTTCCTCATTTCATTGTGTTTCATCCTCTTTCCAGGCCCTACAACCTCACACGACATTTCAGTCAGCACAGTTTACAAGAACGATTGAAGCGAACACTGTCATTGAGCATTCTAATGACGCCACACAATCGCTGGCTTCCTTGGACAAGTTCTCATTTCACTGAGCATTTCAAAAAACACACACTACACTGTAAGAAAAAAAATCATTGCATTACCAGTGGCAGGATATCCATAGTCCAGAAACGAAATATAAAAACAAAGAAAGAAGAATTAGCAATAGCAGCTAAGATGTGCATGCCTGTCCATTCACATGCACTAGCCAACTTGAGATCTCTGAATACAACAAGAGCCAGTCAGTCACCACTTTTATATCCCAGAGCGAGGGAGGGTATAAGTGTGTGCGTGTGTGCCGGTTCGCTGGCCTAGCGAATCAAAATGAAATCAAATAAGAGCCATTCTCCTTCAAGTTGGGAAGAAGAGGATGAAGAAAAAAAAAAAATCCTATTGACAATTAAGCTTAGGTGTATAATAGTGAGAAAGTGTCAGCTGTTGGGCGGATGGTATGTGGCAAATGGAGCAGACATGAGGATAAAGAGAAGTGGACGGAACAATGGCAAGCCGGGGTCTGCACACACTCAGCCCCACGCAGGGTCTACGTGTACTATAGAACAAAACAGATGTTGCCTCTTATCACTTGCTGCCCCTACAAAAGTAACATTAACTAAAGAAAGGAAAATACGAGATGAAGACCGCAGCATCTTTTCTGAAGTAAAAAGATGCTTATCAGTGATGAGAACTTTCAATAGAAGGCCCAGAAAATAGTTTTTGTTTGTAAATGCAGGTTGAATATGCGATGCGAAGCGTGCTTAATGTAGTTAAAAGCCTGCATTCTTACTGAAAATATAATCAAAATACTTAGAAGAATTAATTGCTGTGGAAGTCTATTAAAGCGTTGCTCCTAGATCACTACACCTACAAACATGATTGTGAAAAAGGTTCCATTACTGTCATAAAAATATGTAACAAACTTGTGAAATTTTATTTATTTATTTTTTTTTATTTATACAGTACTATTTGTATTAAAACCTCTCAAAATAGTCTAAAAAATCTCAATTCTGCACTTAGACTTGCCACAAGTCTCCTAGAAACTTTAGGCATAATAGTGCCAGCCACTCCAGATATGCTTTTTTTTTTTTTTTTTTTGTTAAATATCCAGGGGAAAAAAATGGTGTATTCTGCAGCATACCAAAAGTATGCCGTAAGAGGTAATCTAGAACACATGCCCAGGGAGCAAACAGTTAAAACTAAAATTGCCAGTTTCTACAACCCTTTGTAAAAGAAAGAGAGAGAGAGAAAAAATGGAGGGAACTTGTTTATTCAGAGCTTTGTGGAAAAGAATGGTACAGCACCCTGGAGACCGAGAACCCCAGAGCCTCCACACGTAAAAGGATGTTTTTTTACGCACAACAAATCCTACTTGAAAATATAATTAGAACGAGAAAAATAGCAAACTATTGCATTAACTGTAATTGAACAAAAGAGCAGCGGGGCTTGTGGGAGGCTGCCGCTCGGCCCCATGGGAATGGGGGAGGGTCTCGGCCGAGGGTGAGTGACATCTCCAGGGTGCACTCCAGTCTATTTATAACTGCCCCAACAATCTTGTCCACCACAGATCTAACAGCTAATTAATAAAAAAAAATGGCCAAAACGCAGAGCAGTCCACCAGCAAGCAGACACCCGGAGGAAACTGCACAGGCGCATAAGCGAAGGAGTAAATATGTGGGCCAAAATGAACAGCGGGTGGAGGCAGTGTGGATGCAGATGGTTACGGAAGAGATGAGTGCCGTGGCGGAGAGAATGCTGTCCTGCTGCACACAACAACACACTTGATATATTCACTGTCCCTCTAATGAGCTAGCAAGGATTTATTCAGTTGTGTGTTTTTTTTTTTTTCTTTTTGGGCTTCATCCCCTCCCCCCCCCCCACATGTTTTCTCTTCCCTTGCTCCTTTTCTCTCTCCCTCCTCATGTCCTTCTCTCTCTCAAGTGCAGGAAGTAGATTAATTCAATGCTTAATTGTTTAGTAAATTCAATTTTCCACATTCTATTCTGCATAGCTTTAGCTAAAGTTCTTAAATCTGCAGTGCGTAGCCCAGGGAGCAGCGTTTGTCATCTGTGCCTTTCCCTTTTTTTTTTTTTTTTTTCATTACCATTTTCTTCCTCCACCACTTAATTCGCCATGAAAAGATTTTCCTTGCTGGAAATTCTGATTCTGCTATGATCGGTGAGGCATTCCAATTCATTGCATTTTCATTGTGTTGGGTCTTAGATGGAAGCTCTCTTTCTCTGCACATTATACACGCACTCATGCAAAGAATATTGGGCTTCCAATTCATTTATAATAATAAAGAAAAATGTTTCAGGTTACTGTAGACTTCACAGGGGAAAGAAAACTCATAAACAGTATATGTTTACAATTTCATGCCACAGTGACTGCTCTCTCTCACTCCCTTTTTTTTTTTTTTACACAGACCCACCAGTGTCACATTGTACTATTTTTGGGTCTGGCTTCATCTAGATAGCACAACAAAACGGACTGAGAAAGAGAGAGAGAGAGAGAGACACAGCGAGGAAGACAGAGAGAGAGTTTTTATATGCCTCATCAAACAAGATTAGCAAGGACACTTGAACAAGCTCACTAAAATACTCAAGCTCTGCTGGGAAATACTTGGGCAGCACAAGATTCACACATGAACTTTGCCCAGTGGATTGCAACCAAAAAACTAAATCCGTTCAGGACACTTGTTTATTTGTTTACTCTGGCTTGTTGATAAGGCTGAGATCCTCAATGTTGATAACAGACCACGTGGCTGTTGGCTCAACTCCGTGCAAAAACATTAAGGCTTCTTAAATGAATGGATGTGGTAATGGCATGCACAGAAACTAAAAAAGGGAGGGTGAATGCTAGAGCGGTCCAATCCCCCAAACGCCTCCTTTAACAAATCTTACAAAAAGCAAAATGGAGCAAAATTGGGGAGGGGGGAATAATTGCTGAAAAAAAAAATCTGCTTGGATTTGGTCTACAGAGAAAGTGAAATCTCTTAAAATGGCCTGTGGGTGAGATCTCGTTTAAAAACCAGTACAGTCACCCTTAACGGCACTGTAGGATAATCACACATCTCCTTTAATTACATCACTGGCTTAAAAACAATTCGTAGTGTTATGCTCAAGCTTCATTACTTAAAAATAAAACATTGACCATTCTCTTGTTTAAAAAAAATTATAACACTATGGAATTGCAAAGATGTTTAACTATGGTATCATTTAGTGGGAAAGTTACACTCAAGTAACATTATATAAGTGCATATATGAATACAGCTATTTTTTTCACACCTCTAGAAAAAGTAATTCGATGCATAATGCCTGTTTTAAAGTCACCGCGATTTCTGAAAAAGTGCCATTCTTAAAAAATGTGTGTTCTTTATATCACTTGTTGAATCGTTGACAGCACCCAGCAGTTGTCAGGATAAAGAACGAGGGATTTCACCTTCTCATTACTTCAGCAAAGACTATGATTATAGCACAGTAATAATTTCAACTAGTGTACTATCAAAAGAAGCAAATAATCTACTCTTAAAAAGACAATGCTTTTGGTTCACAACAAAAACAAAAGCGCATGAAATAGTACTTCAACTAAACACAGAGTAAATAAAAACAGCTTTTGCACACTCCGTTCTCATCCGAAAGTGCAAAAAGATGTTTTCTTGAGCACAAGTGATACATTCAACAGTGAGGATATAACAACAACTAAAAGAATCTCTCATGACAGGGAAACAGCAACATTATTTATGCAGCCCTTTAAAACAAGCCCATATATTCTCATTCACTCAAAGCTGAACATGTTACACAAAAAAAAAAAAATTATATTTTGTATCGCAATTTATTAAGCACAAAAACAGCATAACTTCTGGGTGGCCTCTATGCGATACATTAATAACATAGCTTCCTCTGTAATAACACCCTTAGTTTATAAATTGGCCCTGAACAAAACAGAAGGAAACTGCAAACAGAGAAACTATTCAGCATTTCAATTATTTCAACCCCTCTTCAGGCTGCATGGAATAATCTAAACAGCCCTCGAGTACTGAAGTCTTAAGCACTGCGGAGGTTTTCATGGCGTTGAGTTCATTAGCAAATGGCAGTGCCTCTCTGCAATTAAAGACAACTGTGCAAACGCTGCAGCCCATGGAAATGCATTCAGACTCTTTACTTTGCCTTCAGTGAGCGTCAGCACGGAGCAAATACGTCATAAACAAGTTACCACGAGCCAGCCAATCGGAGAACAAATTAGCCTGCTTTGCACTGGGGCACAAGAAGGCAACAAACATGCCGAAATAAAGATAAAGTCATTACCCTGACGACATTTAATGTATAAACGTTGTAACTAAATCAATCATTCATGACTAATTTCCCTTAACTATTTCTATAACACAGCACACTTTTTTTTACATTTTCAAACTGGAATTGTAAAAAGTTATATATATATATATATATATATATAATATCATAAGATAAATAGATATCATAATAGTGATTCTTCAACTAGGATGACTTTTTTTCCACTTTTTAAACTTTTTTTAACAAACTTTTATGTCTTCTTGATAATAAAAGCATCCTGGGAAATTCTACTTTATATTTTTTCATAAGAACCTAAATTAATTTAATAATTGTAGTTAATTTATCAGTTAATTTAATGTTTTTTTTTTTTTTTAAAGTAATTGTCAGTTCTGTTGTCATTACTATCAAACAAATAATATAACTTTTTTTTTATTATTATTATTATTGCTATATATTTATTTCTTTCTTTGTAGTAGTGTTTTAAGTTGAATGAAAATGTGACCACGTGTTTTTACCAGACCAGTCACTATTTTCATTCAGAGATAAACACAAATTATACATTACATATACACTTGAAGCCTAGTCAAGCTTGTGATCTTATTCCAGTATAAAGCATAGTATTAACCATCATATGTGTATACATGTACAGACTTTACAGTGGCGCTGGTATTGTTTAATATTACACCACAGCCCACTTAATACCAGACTTATATACTGCACCTAAAGCAATTTATTCGTCTCATTATTTATTTATTTCCCCCCATTAGTGTAGTAATTACTTTATGTGGCGTAGTAGCTGTCAACCAACCAAAAACTACAACTAGGCTCTCCAGAATGAAGACCGCGGTGAAGGGGTTAACTAGCTGCTAACTAGTCCCTCCGCTCATATGGCACCTGAGGCTCATATGGCCTCGCGTTTATCAGCGCAGTACGAGGAAAACAACGTGATCCAAACTGGCTGGGCCGCATTCACCAGAGAGAGAAGAGAGAGAGACAGAGTGGCTCTGACTTTTTCACCCCTGAGCTCTGCCCCTCTTTCTCTTCACTCGATACTTGCAAAACAATGCTAAGCTGGAGTTGAGACATTATTGATACGATGCTTCGCTGCACGGAGGACGAAAACACAGCACAGCGCTGGACCGCGGAGTTTAATACATTCTATGTATATTTCAGATTTTCTTATGCTGCAGTATTCCTGCTGGAATAAATTGGCCTTTGAATAAATGAACCGCCTCTCTCTCTCTCTTGTTAACATTGTTGAGAATTTGCACAAAGGAGATTTTTTTTTTCCAGTCCAATTCAACTTTATGCCCGAGGGCATATATTAAAAATACATATGGAACGAGATAATGCATGAGCGACGCAAATTCGTTAGGGATGTCACCGCCTAGCAAGCTCAGGAAAAGAAATGAGATGTAAAAAAAAAAAAACATATAGGACCTAAAGTCAAACTTTTACTCAGTAGCTGTTAACAAAACCCTTCCGTGCGCATTATATTAAACGCATTTTTATTTGTGTGTTAAATAACTCTCTTTACAGATCATCCCATTTTAAATGAGCACAATTCTAACCAGCGGATTTTTTTTTTTATTTAGGACTCATAATAAAATAAAAACACATTCTAACTCGCATTATCAAACTTCTGAAAAGTTGGTCAGCTTACTTTGAGGAATCAAACTTCCACAAAAATGTAAATAGGCCTACTTAATACCTAATATTTAGGCTTTACGCGTGAAGAAATATATATATAGGACATATCTTCATCTTAAAGTCAATTAAATATCCGAATCCGTGGCCTCCAGCAAAGCAGAAATCGCTCTATACCTACGTACCCAGGGCTCTTCATACAAGCCTAATTTATTTTTATCGCTGAAATTCGTCTCTGCTCAATAATTCATTTATTCAAAAATTGTGACACGTGCTTTCTGCTGGAGTTTTGTTAAAAGAGTTACAAACACAATTGGCATTATGCTGTTTACCGCTTCCTTTGAATTCGATGCATTATCTGTACAGATCCGCTCATTAACATAATCATTCATACAGCAGAGAAAACAGCCAAAGGTCGTTTTATTGGAGTCCCTGTTTGGTAATGAATGGGACAGGGTTTTCTCTCCCCCATATAAAACCCGGTGGCCGACGCAGTCACTGGAAAGCTACAACTGGTCAATGCTTTACTCGATCACTCAGCCATATGGAAGATGACGGATTTAAATTATTTAGCCTAATCGCTTCATTACTTTTTATGCTGGTGAATCCGCTAATCCCCTTAATATGACCACTTAATTGCTTTTAAAGAATTGTCTCTCCCAGCTCTTATATCATTACTTTAAAAACAGATATATGCGTAGTTATCACGCAGCGTGTCCTGAAAAAAGTTGGATTGAAAGTACGTTAGAGTTGAAGAACGTCAAACAATCCCCAAGTATGAGCTGCCTTGTATTAAAAAGGCACAGAATCCCACACATTTTCCTATAAACACAAATACTGTATGGTACAGTAGGCTACTGCTCAAACACGACCGCCCTGCTTATGCTACTCAAAAGGCGCTCGTCTGAGGAAAAACACTGACAAGGCAACTAATGAAGCGTGAACAACAGAAAACCAAAGCACCAAATCTCTAAATGTCTACTATAGATACGTCTCTATTTGATTCCTAATAGTACCACAGATAGCCCGAGCGTTTGGTTTGATTAAAAAAAAAAAAAAAAGAAAGGCGGGCGAGTGAAAAGAAGAGGGAAAGGACTAAATTAAAATCGACAAGAAACAGGTCAAGTTTATGGCAATGCTTTCACGAGCTAATCTCCTCGGGTCAGTTCCGGGATCAAACCGTAATGAAGCAATAATGGGCCACATTATTCCAAATTTTTCAATCCGATGGAATTTAAAAGCCTTAATCGTATGCAAATAGCGGCGAGGCAGAGAAAGTGACCCAAAAGACGAGCTGAATGGCCGGAAAAGAAATGGACTCCTGAACGTACCTGATCAAGGGGCCCCGATGATCTTGTAATTTCTTCACTGTCTGATTTTGATCCTCCTTCTCTGTCGTCTATAACCAAGTCGATGGGCATCTTTCCCTTCAAACAGCTGATGTACCGATGACAGAAATTGTCACAAAGTTCATGTACCTATAGATGCAAGGGAAGCAAGGAGGGGGGGGGGGATCACAAAGGGTCATCACAGCGAACTGACAAGTGCATCCAGAACTCCTATTGACATGGAAAACCTCTCCCAATGGCCTCCTCTGATAGCTATCAGACGCATCCAGAATGTGAAATAACTTTAGTCCCTCTCAAAATAGAGATATCGCCGAAAATTGACACTGACAAGACGACTCGCGGGCTACACCGTATTCAACACGCGTGTTAAATTCATCTGCTCTCGGGGTTGTGGCCATTAGAGAGATGACCTGCTTGACTGACATTTAAGGTAAACTGTTTAATTTTCTCTAGTTATTTCATTACCACCTCTTTACAAGGGAATAATATGGTGGATGGCATTCAGTGGCGAGGGGAGGATTCTTCATTTCTGCTCAAACCACCGCCTCGCCGTGTTATCTCCTGCAAATAGCTGGAGATTTGGAGCCGATGGTTATTATGTGTATTCACTACTGTAAAACTATATGGTTTGCTGATAAATCACTTGATAGGCCCACTCTCGACGTGGAAACAGCTGTTGATAAAATTCCTCCAAAGTGTATGGCGGATAACAGATAAACGCGCGAAACGTGCTGGACTTTATTCCGGGATAAGGACAGTCACTGTCTGAAATCACTGCTATGAAATATCTGTGGCCGTGGTAGCAGGTTGCATTGTAATTAAACTCGGAGGAGAAATAGGCAGCGTGATTGATTTTGACACTAATTACAACAGACCAGGAAAAATACATTTATGCAGATGAGGCCCATAGGTTTGAAGAGAGGACCGGCCAATTGGGGTAAACTCTGATTACCTTTTCGAGCTCCAAAAGATGAAACCGTAAAACTTGAATGGCTTGTATCATCTGGGGGGGAAATGACAATGAAGAAAAAAGATACATTCAAATGTGACGAAATAAACAGGACCGAGACAATTGCAGAAAAATTAAGAGATTGATGTCATATTGGAACATTTCTGACTTGAGATCACTTCCTAGACAATGCACGGCAATTAAGTCAAATTATGCGTCATTTATGAATAAATTATCACATTAATCCGTGTTTTAATGAGAGGGACGTGTGTCCTCCGCCAACATTAAGCGTAATACTAAATAAACAATTTGCATAAAAAAGTAACTCTTATAATACAAAGTATTAATATATATAAATATATATATATAGCCTATATTCATAACAATAAGCAATCAGGCAATAAAGAACAATTTCTGAATATTTTATGAAAGTTATAAATTACAATTCTTAGAGGCAAATACTAAATAATAATCATTTTTGCACTCACCAAATTATCCAGCTCGGGATTTGATGAAAATAGCGGCTTTTCTGCTCGAATCTAAGACGATATGCATGTAAATCATTTAAAATTGTGAGAAAGAAAAAAAAACAAAAAAAACACACTCCTTAAATATATATAAATTAATGAATTTCAAAAGCATTAATTATAACATGATTATTAATGTTACAGAGAATATGTCAATATGTCAAATAAAATATGCACAAACTTTTTGCGCCATAAAACAGTTTCTGACCTGTTTTGCAAACACTGCTATATCCTCATTGAAAGACTCTGATGAACACACATCGCCTCCAGCCACACCGGGCTCTCGAGGTGTGCAAGTGGCTAATTCACATTTCTCAAAAATCAGTGCTAGAAGTGGGAACAGAGGGTGCCTGGAATAATAATAATACAAATAAATAAATAAAACACAGAAGTCAGCGCGAGGGAAAGCTCTGGATTAGCACATGACATTTTATAAGAGTTTACAACTCCTTCTTGGTGTATAAGCGGTCTCTGCTGAAAACATTCAAACAATCGGATTTGCATTTGAGAAATTTAGATTTGATTTACTTAAAAGTACGTGCGCACCACTTCGCCACGATCATAGAGATATGGACGTACACTGATATCGATTATTGTGTTGTCGCTTACATTATAATGAGCTTGTTACTTGGGTTTAATATTGTGTCACGTCACATGTAACTTGGATTCCTCAAAGTATTATCCAAGACAGCAGTCAATATAAACAGTGGGCTACGAGGTGACAGAGAAACGCTCGCGTTGAGTCCAGGCCAAGCGTGCAATTTAACCATAGCCTATATCTTGTGTAAATGTTTAGGGACGTATCTAATTCATAATGAATGAGAGTCAGTTCTATGCCGCGTTCTGCGTATAAATGTGATGAGCAGCATTCAGAGGAAGTCCGCGCATCCAGATATGTTTGAACATTTTATCATCCGAGTGGAAAATAGCCTTTATGGTTTTGTGAGAGCCTCCATTGTCATTTTCACGGGAATCCCTTTGCGCAGCTGTCCAAAAAAATGCATTTTATCCATTTAAGTAATAACCAGGCCTGAAGTTTAAACTATTAAAAAAGTTCTAGCTTAAACGTAGCATGCATGTTTTAGACGTGTTTTGTTTTGTCTGTAAATCAGTATTTAATTTTGAAGTTTTCAAAAAAACATATTTGTAAGATTAACTAATTGAAACCAAACTTTTAGAATACTTTTAAAAGCATTGAACATCCGTGGCGCTCTGTTAGTTTCAGAAACTATTACAGGTCAAATATCGTGTTTCTGGTAAAGTTCACCATAAAGGATATATGTCTTGGCTGTCTACACGTACCCGTAAATGGCGTCTTTATCTCTTTTTAGAGCGTCATTGACGGATGAGCCCATGCTGGGCGGCATGGCGTTGGTGTGGGCTGTGTGTGGGTACTGGTGGGAGTGGAGCTGGGGCCCGTGGTTCAGGTGAACAGCCTGCATGGATCTGGCGGCGTGCGGGTCCCCGTACATGGTGCTCGGGATTCCTACTCCGTCCATCCCATAGTGGGGTATATCTTCGTACTGCACACACACACACACGAACATGCTCATGTTGTCACTTTCACCTCTCACACATTATATACATAACAAAAAAAATACACTAGAACAAAACATAAATCCGATATTCTCGGACGAAAAAGTATGGCTTTTGCGAAATGAAAACCCTTCCGTCCTGGTATTACAAAATAATTAAATGCATCAAGTGTGCATGCAGACATCTCGTGGTTCTAACACTAAATGCCAAAAAAAAAAAAAAAACAAAGAAAACTTTCGTGTGCATTTTTAAAAAACAGACCGAAAGAGACTCAGAATGCAGCGTCGGACACATCAACATGGAGCACTGAGCTACAGCTTTATTCAGATCATCACAAAAATATCCCACGAGCGAGCAGTGCTGTGTTGTGCCGCTTTTTAAGTGAATTTTTATTTTTACAAATGCAGCTGAAGTAAGAAGTAATGTCATTTGCATGTAATAACTGTGTATTATATAGGTTATTCCACCCTAGCGATGTCAAACTAAATTTATTATACACTATTATTCAATATTAACATAAGTAGCACTTTTAGGATCCGTCCAATTAAACGCAAATTTACATCGTGCTTAACAGTTCAATGAAACATTTTATTAGTTTGTTTAAAATAATCGATCAGCGGCAATGCTAGTTTATCATAATTATTGTACGTTTTATGCTATTTTTGGGGAAAGTGTGATGATGGGAGCATAACACGTTGGAAATCTAAATTTATAGAGGTGTAAGCAAGACAGCAGGGTGCTGTTGTACTTCCACCATCAAAAGCAAAAGGTCGGAGAGTTGCGATGAAATCTACTTTGTGATTGTTTACATTACATTTACAAATGCAAAGAAAAAGTGGCCATGCTGTAAATGAGTTCAAGCGCACAACTGTGTTTGCTTTTTGAAAAGAAGACTATTTTGTGTAGAATATATAAACAGAGTTGAATTTGTTGAACTCTTTTAATATTCCTGGACAGTGTATTATCATAGCATTATTTTTAGTGACCAGAGTTGAGCTATTGCAGTAGTTTTAAAGTTGTTTTTTTTAAATAATTTGTCTTTATGAAGAAATGAAAGACACGTAAACAAGTGCAGTGCACTTCCAAAAAACTATGGTTTGGAGAAATGTGGAATTGCTCCTCGTCAATCGTCATTTAAAAATGGGTTCAGTGTCTCCAAAGTCTACAGAGAGACACTTAGTAGGCAAAGTTTGACTGCGAGTCTGACTGTCATCGGCCACGTTTCAGTATTTCCAACTGCATTCAACAACACGGAGTCAAAGAAACTTTTCGGGATACGTACCCTCTGCGCCATCGCCCTCCACGCTCCCTCGGCTTCCTTTAATCAAAAATATATCCCCTATGAGGCCAGGGTGAATCGGAAATAAGCACGCAAATTCCAAACGTGGGATATGTTTTCCCCCGAAAAAATCCAACAGCCTCTTTCAAGCGAGCGATGAAGCCAGTCCTTCACCACAAGTTCAGCCAGCCGCGTTCAGCGAATAGAGGTCCCCTTCGCTCTCTTTCCCGTGGACAGCGGCAAGGATCGAGCCAAAGCTTCTTTTCCAAAGCAGTGTGGAAATAGCCCCTCAAACAAAACTAGCGCATCTCATGGCTTTTTGCCACTCCGGCTGTCAATCAATCAAACGCGAGCTTGTCAAAGTGCTGAATGAATGATGATCCTCTGCGCGCTTCCACTGGTTAGCACCCCTAACGAGAATACTACTCAAATGCACAAAAATGAAGCTCTCTCTCGTTTCTTTGATCACTCTCGGCTCCTGAGTTGATTTTTTATGCAATAGCTTCTAAATGAGATCAAGAGGAGGTGGGCTGATAATTCTGGCTTAGTTTTTCTTAAAGGAGCCACGATCGATGCTGCGAGCTGCCTTTCCCCGTTTGTGTACAATGAGTGTGTGTTGAACGCGGCTCGGCAGCTGAATCTGGACCAGACTGCTGAAACCCGGAAGTAGTGGTGGCCATAACAGGTCGCGTCTTGCACAATGCGATGGGCCACATCAAGTTCCAACCAAAGCAGGGGGGTGAGATGTGCGGGACCACTACTTTCACGATTCGACACGAACCGAGCTCTAAAAACGCGCTGCGCTGTAGGGCGCACTGCGTTCTTCATGCGTGCCAAGACGCGCAACCTAAATGTGTTTATGCACCAACAGTGCTTTAAATATATGGAACGTGGGATCTTTTTTTTTTAAATCAGTCACTCTCTACACACCGTTTAGTATCACTTCTGATCAGAGTATCCAAAACGAGAAACTTGGAGACCGTGTTCAGCGTGCGCAATCAAGTTTTCCCGCACGCCTCTTTTTTTTTTCCTTACGCGGGAGCCTGTAGAAATCCACTGCACTATAAATACAAAATATTGTTTTTACCACATGCCTGTGTACTTTACATTGCACACAAACATCATTATTCAGAAACAGCATATGCCGCGCTTCGGCAGTGCTGCGTGCGCTCTCAGCCAAAACACCCCCGCCATTTGTGAATGGGCTCATCCACTTACTGTAGGATCTAAGGAGGTTGGTGCAGTGGCCAATGGACGCGTGCTTCGGTGAATCAAGTCGACTATTGGTTCAAAGAATGATCAATCATTAATTTATCGGTCGATATGCTTCCATAAATGAAGAAAGGGTGGAATGAAAATATTGTAATCTGGAGGGAAAATGTAGCCTTCGTATTCTGTTTTGTCCTAATGCTACTCTCTTTCCCTTTCACACACAGTCTCTCTCTCACCCACTCAAACACACATAACACTGAGACAAGATCAGAATTATTTGCAATATACAAAAGTGAATATTTACTTATTGATTTTGTAGGAAAGCCGAAAAAGCTTTTAAGAATGCATGCTACAAAGTTTTCATTGTCCTCTGACAGTAACCCATCATATTCCTATTCCTATCACTCCAAGTCGAAGATAGAAGTTTTAACACGCATTCCAGTAGTTCCAGTGTCGGTCTGTTCGGTGCAAAATATTCAGATTTAGTAGTTTGTGTTCTGGGAAATGTAAAATACACATGCCTAAATAAAGGATCCTTTCTGTTGATGTAAATAATACACGTTCCATAAAATGTTGGAATGAAATGAGTCTTTAGACACACACTCACACACACACACACACACACACACTCACATACATACACACACTGACTGTTGTAGGCTGAAGTGAACCATTGTAGGCAATGCAGCTGACCCGGTGACAAGGTGTATGAAGTTTGTCTGAGGAGCATCTGTCATCGATCAGAAGCGATTAATGCAAGGAACAGTGTCTTATCAGCTGCCGCGAGCATCACACAACCCTCGCTTCCCGCGGAAGAGCAGCGCTAGCGTCCGCCGCGGACATTTACAGGCATGAAATCACTATCAAATCCCCAAAGCGCTCGGCAAACGAAGGGTGGACTTCGAGGGATCTGATGTGGACTTAAACACAAATGAAAGGAGGATCCATGCAACAGATATGTGCCTCACCCGACGCCGCACAACAGATAAACACGCTCGCGTTTATTGGTAAGTGGGATGCAATCTATTTTTTTTCCCCAGTAGAAACTATGCCAAAGTTCATCTAAATGATTGTTTTAATTTCAGTTGAGCGTGCACTGCATATTATAGTTAGTTATTAGTTACCTAAATTGTTTTATTGATGTTTGTACTCTCAACATTAGTTTTGTGTCCGTCTCAATTACGTGAGAAGCAAACGGGATGACATGAAAGCTGTGCTTACCCAAACGCTTAACTGTTGTCACAGTACCAGAATAGCATTATAAAGTAATTAAGTTCCTTCAATTAGCATCTATAAACGCTATAGAGCACAATGAGGGCGAGGACTTTCACTGTTAAGGTTGCCTTTTAGTGAGGGTCAGCAGATTGCAGCACGCATCAGTGAGTTAATGCCATCATTTCGGATAATTTGGGCTTAGAAAGAGATGGGAATCTTATATTGGGAGTAGAAAAACAACTCTTTAACTGTGCGCCTGATGCATTATCAAATGAAAAAAAAAAGATAAAGCATATCTTTGCATCACTGGCAACATTTTTACAACTGCGCACTGCTTAATATATCTTAATTTAGACTTTAATTTAATTCAGTTGTACGCATGCAATTAGGAAAATGCGTGCTAAGCATGTAGTAGATATGAATTAAGTATATATTACGTATATAAAAATGCCTATTTTTAGAATTGTAGGGCCTCTAAACAAATCGACAGAAAGTCATTTTAGTCCTAACCTTGAAAACAACAAGGCGTTGGAACGCAAAAAGTCAGTTGGGTGTTTATTACAGGAATCCTGTCCCTCAATATTTGTTATTCATTTGAATCTTTCTCCGCTTAAGTCGCTATTGAAATCTACATGCCGCTGTGGTTCAGAAGTCAAACGGAGGTCATCCTTTATATCCCCCCGCAGCAATCTGCGACCAGGGGCCAGTCAGCAGTGAACCCTGCCATCTCCACTCCTGACAACTGCCTCAAAGTTACAAGACTATCGGAAATGGGTAAGACGCGCTGGGATAAAACAGCAGGCTACTAACTTTTTTCTTGATCTTGCCACTGCCTGGTTATAATGCTCTTACAGCGTGTATCAAGTGCTTGTCAGCTGTGAAGTGTGTGAATATTCAGATAATCGTGTATCTATTTACTTGAAGAGTTGCCTTATCCAAGCGCGCAACAGAGACGTTTTAGACAATTAGTAGCTATGAAAATAATAAAAGGGAATGCGTATTTACTAATCGTGAGGAAAATGGAATTAATTGCATTGAAACGGTTACACGTATTATATATGGTATCAAAACTAAAACTATACAAAAAACATTGGGCACTTATAAATACGGGTTTTTTTAGGTTTTGCGTAATTAATCAAACACGTGCATGCGTCCGGGAATTTTAGGTAAAATTAGTCTAATGGAAAAACACACTGGTTAAAATGTTTTTTGCAGGTGTAGTTAAAATGGTTACATTTAATCTTTATTTACGTTTTATTAATTGGAAACCTTAAAAAGGACGCGCTATTTTGACTCAGAATTTATTAATTTTAATGTACATATTCATAGGTCTCATAAAAATGAAAAAAAAGAAAAGAAAAAAAAGTGTTTTTATTTGATTTGGCGATTTGATTTGAATCTGTTTAACTTTGTATTGTGTTCCATGCTTGCTTTTATTTATGCTTTATCTTTTTATTTTTTACAAACTTTCTTAATTGAGAAACGCACTGCAGGCCTATTGGATTTGCAATAATGTAAACCACTACACAAGATCCAAAAGAAAAACATATTTATCATATGGAAAGGCTTGCAGTGACCTGTATGCTTGATCATGTGCGCCTTCTACTGGAAACATACAGAATTTTCTCTCTTTGTTTCTTAATGAGACGCAATGACTTTTCTGACACGCGCAAAAACAGTCGAAATGCAGTCAAGAAAGTACCGCCACTCTTAATAATTGTTTCACAAAAAACGGATTCCTAGTTTTATAATGACGATGATCAATTTTGACAATTTAGGAGGCTGTCTATTAATGAATATTTAAAACTACTTGACAAAGTATTTGTTAGATGACGGATCATTGACAGATATGGCAACTTAAATCTGCTACCTTGGGCTTCATCAACACAAAATCTTAATTCTTCCATTAAAATCTGCATTGTTTATCAAAGAAGTACGAGATGATACTGATATGCATTTGGAAAATGTTTATTTAAAAGAACGCTAATGACATAA
The DNA here is from genome assembly GCA_032359435.1 of Enteromius unitaeniatus. Lineage (NCBI taxonomy): Eukaryota > Metazoa > Chordata > Actinopteri > Cypriniformes > Cyprinidae > Enteromius > Enteromius unitaeniatus. Next base: position 433,127 of record JAUMHI010000054.1, on the reverse strand, counting down.
TAAACAGAAAATATCACATCTTTGTTCGCCTTATTAATAAAGCTAAAATTAATTGAATAAATTGCCCGAAAAGTTTTCGGTTGCCAATTATGTCCTGTTTTCCCGTAAACATCAGAAATAAAGTATTAACATAAACATTACAATTCTAAAGGAATGAAAATAAAAATGCAGGTAATTATAAAACCTTTCATCTTCTCACGGCTCAAAATAATAATAATAATAATAAAAAGATGCATTTCCCTAATTATACGACAGCGTTTACTTTAAGTTTATTTTCTACGGATTATTATTGGGTTGTACACTAAGAAAGATTACAATAGATTATTGTCAAGCATTAAAAAAGGCACTTGTGAGATATCAGTATGCTGTTACATTATAAGAGCACTGTAAAAACAACATGTTATCAATCAAACTCACTGTCAATGTCTTGAAAATCAAATGTCTATTAAAGCAACACACAAACGCTTGCACTTGAATTTGTGTTTTTATTATTAACATCAAACTTAGGATGATTTCTGAATTTGTCAGCTTGCCCTGTTGACACAGTTGGGATTGGAAAATACCTTGTCTGAGTCTCCGAGAGCGTTTGTGCTCTCTCCCACCCTTTCTTTTGGTCTATCAGCTATAAGTGCCAAAACATTTGTCACTTGAGTTATTATTTCAGGTGTGCTAATGGGCTCAGAGCCACGAGAGAGGAGGAGAAAGTGGGAGAAAGAGAGGGGGGAGTTTGATTAGTGTGATTTCATTTGACCGGAGCCTGGCCACAGGCTGGCAGAGCCCAGAGGTGAAAAGAGTAGGCCGCTGCCCTCAATGAGAGATAGCGCGAGGGGGAGAAAGAGAACGGGAGCGAACGGTTTGTGACGCCTGAGCCAATCACAAAGTGCAGGGATGAGTCTCACACCTCCAGAGGAGGCTGTGAATTGATCAGCACCTTTGAGAGAAAGAGAGAAGAGGGGGAAAAAGAAGCGCGGGGGTGGCAAAAGAGTGCTTTCGCGGAGGACGTGTGAAGACCCATATCCGTGCAAGGACACAGCGAGGGCCAGGCCTGCACTCAAAGTACCAGCACACTCTAATGAGCTCTGTCTGTACACGTCTTAAAATTAAGACCATGCTTGAGGGCCGGGCCAGCGCTCTTCTTGTTCATCATCACATCCGCCTCCTTACACTCATACTGAAGACACAGGCCATGCTTTTGTCTGGACATCCCCACCAATGCCACCTATACATGTAAAACTGAGTACAGCAGTTCTAATACCTCATGAGGTTACGAAAATACGGTTTGATTTGACTTTACGAACACAGTTTTCAGTCTAGGGTTGAACAATGCTGAATGGGCCTTTCCCTTTGGCCAACAGTCTTTCATTTATCTCATACACTTGAACCATGTCGTTTGACATCTAGAGTGCGTTTTATTTGACAAAAATGTGGATATGCACATTGGTGCAAGATCATCAATGATCTAAAAAGTGTCTAGAATCTGTCAATCTGTCAAGAGGATCTCAGTGCTAACAGACCTAAAATGACTATGACAAAAAATACTATTTTGTGGTAACAATGAATTTATTACACTCAGTTTGTATTAACTGCAACATTTACTAATATATGATTCAATTCCAAAGTTTGGTGAAGTGTTACCACTTTGATTTACACTTTACTACTACAGTTTCACTTTCACGGTTAAAGTTGATTCATAAACATTAAAGGGAAGGACATCCCCGTCTAGGGAGATTTTCATTACACCAACATCCAAATGGACCACAACTTCAAGAGGAGTCTTTTTTTTATTTTACATAATACATACATACCATTTTGGGGTGAGTACATTTTAATATTTATTTTTCTATTTACAAAAGATGTTTTAAATGTATGGAACATTTTGTAAAGATTTATACTGTTACAAAAAAATAATATTTAATTAAGCACTGTTCTTTCAAACTTGTTATTATCCTGAAATAAAGCATTACAGGTTCCAAAAAAGATTAAGCAGCACAGCTGCTTCTGATATTGATAATAAAATCCAGCTTTGCATTACATAAATAAATTATATTTTAAAATATGTTAAAATAAAAACCCTTATTTTAAAATTAATAGTAATATGTTACTTTTTAATTTTTTTTTAGCATATAATTATCCAGCCACGAAACTCATTTAACTCACTAAATCCCAAACTTTTGAATGGCATATTTAT